>JAQIYC010000094.1:0-20964 GCA_034699545.1 Porobelba spinosa
GTTAACGTTTACTCAATTATGTGTACATTATATACGAGTTTTATTGTATAAGTAATGCATTTCATGATATGTTTGAATCGAACTTTGAACGAATGAATCATTTGATTACTCATTCATTGCGATTGTGTTTACGTTTTGATCGCAAAATATATTTGACTTTTAATGCGTTTATAAATAAATTAATTTAAAAATATTTTTCGAATTAATTGTGAAATAAATCTGTTTTTAAATAATGAAATAAAACTAAATTTATTAAACATTTGTTAAAATGAATCGAAATGTGAATTAATCGCAAAATTAATTCAAATAATAATAAATCGAAACCAAAAGTGAAGCGAATCTTCAGATCCGAAGAAGTGATGCAAAACCAGTCGAACCTAAACCTGATCTCGTCTTCGAGTGGTAATCACCGAAGAGTTGCGTCCAATTCATCCAATTCTTCGGCGAATTTCAACTCAAGTAAGGAATCACTGAAACCGTTATCTCTGAGCGAATGTGTGGCCGACGGGTGTCCTCCGCCGCCGCTGGCCATCAACGACAAAGTGGTTTGGATTAGCGATAACGGGCCTGAGTTCGGGTGCGTTAAATGGTTGGGTAAACTGCCGGACGTCGGGCTCGACTGGATGGCAGGCGTGGACTTCGTGAACGCCGTCGGGTCGGGCACTGGTCTATACAACGATCACCAGTTGTTTGATACGCGTCTAAATCACGCCTCTCTGGTGCCCGTCATTGGCCTCATGAAGGCTCACGACTACTTGGGCGCAACACATCCCTCGGCCGCTCACCTCTTCGACGTCAACGCCGTTCCCCAAAAGCCCAGAAGAACTAAATCTAATAAAAAGGATTTGGACTCAAAAAGTGACGACAAAAGGGTTTCAATGAATACGCCGTCGAATCACAAGTCGATGACATCTGAAGCGAATCCAATCGAATCTCAGAACCAATTGATTGGAAACGCAAACAATTCTTCACTTAATTCTAACACTAATTCATCGAAAGCTAAACCAATTAACTCATCGATTGTGTCAATTGTTAACACTTCCAACGCATTAACCATTCATTCGACGGCCGAAACGCCGATAACCACAACAAGTCATTCATCGAATTCGACTGAAAAGCAGAAGAACTCAGACAAAGAGACATTCAATTCTTGGAACAACTGCTTGTCTGACAACAGTTCAGCGATTGGTCTGAATTCGCAAATGAATGGATTGTCTGGACATGACTTCGAGATCGGATCAGTTGTTGAACTGAACATAGACTGCATTCCCAGATATGGTGTCGTTCGATGGATCGGACCGTTGGCCCAATCGGATCAAAACCACGACTCGAGCGGCGATTGTCTGATGGCTGGCATCGAATTGGAAGAAGAGGTGAGCGGTCTGTCCGACGGAACCCTAAACGGGAAGAGATATTTCGAATGCGCGCCAAAAAGGGGTCATTTCGTACGACTGAGTCATTGCGTAAAAGACAGTCGCTTTGCGTCAATGTCTGAGCGCCGGAGAAGTGCTTTATTCGGAAGTATAGACTGTCCGACAGTGACGGGAGATGTGCCGCCTCTGAGCACAATCGATGACTTGCAGGCCCTGTGCGGCAAAAACCGGGGCATTCAGGGCCACCACAACTCCTGCTATTTGGACGCAACCCTCTTCTCGATGTTCTCGTGCACTACGATCTTCGAGTCACTCCTACACCGGCCCCCGCGCGCGCACGACATACCGGAGTACCGCGAAGTGCAACGGGTGCTCAAAGAGGAGATCGTTAACCCTCTTCGCGCCAACCTTTACGTCAGAGCCGATCGAGTCATGCATTTACGAACACTTCTCGAAAAGATCAGTTCAGTTCGCGGCCTAACCAGTGAAGAGAAAGATCCGGAAGAGTTCCTCAACTTATTACTCAATGAGATATTAAAGGCTGAGCCGTATCTCAAACTCAGTTCGGGTTTAGAATCGTTTTTCTATCAATTGTTTGTAGAAAAGGACGAAAAGCTAACTCTGCCTACAGTTCAGCAACTGTTCGACCAGTCATTCCTGGCGTCAGACATCAAACTGCGAGAAGTGCCGCCCTGTCTGCTCATCCAAATGCCGCGCTTCGGCCGCCAATTCAAGATGTATTCGCGAATAATCCCAAGTCTTTATCTGGACATAACGGATGTGCTGGACAACAGTCCCCGTCAGTGCGCTATTTGCGGCCAATGCGCGGAATTCGAGTGCAAAGAATGCTTCGGTTTGTTCGGCGAAGGGTTGGACAGTACGGCGTTTTGCGCCAAATGTATTGACAAAAACCATTCGCATAAAAAGCGGTCGAAGCATAAGACGACGAAACTGTCGATCCCTCCCGAGTTCAATATGTTGAGAGAGCACTCGCAGATCCCACGCATTTATATGGAATTGTTTGCCGTTCTCTGCATCGAAACCAGGTTTGCATTCAATACATATGCATTCAACTCATAGACCCAATAATGACTTTCTTTCCTCTTTATAGTCATTACGTATCGTTCGTGAAATGCGGGTCCGGGCCAGACAGCCCCTGGTGTTTCTTTGATAGTATGGCCGATAGAAAGGGTTTGTACCAAAAGTCGAATACTTTCGAAATTATGTTAATTAAAAATGTTTATCGAATTCAGGCGAACAGAACGGGTATAATATCCCAGAAGTCGTGTCGTTTCCAGACCTGAGGTATTGTTAATCAAACGTTTGTTTGAATTAAGCGATAAAAACGTATTAACGCTAATATAATCTGTTGGCGTCTGTCCTTGAATTGTGTGATTAGGTGGTGGCTGAGCGAAGAGGGGACGACATTCCTACTCAACACGAAAGACGACAAAATGTTGCCCGAAATGCCGCGAAGACTCTTCTCCGACGCTTACATCTGTTGGTACGCATCAGATGTGTTGCGATACAGATAACTCGAATCTATTCTAATCATTAACTTTAACTCAAATTAATTGCTTTATTAATAATAGAATTTATATTATATTTTATGTGCTCTTCTCACGCAAACGATTTATTCGCTTCAAAACCGCTTTTAAAAGCATTGCATAAAACGAGAGTTTATTTGAAAACAAGTTTTAAAAGCCTTTGAATTTTATTCAATACCTTTTTTTTGTTGTTGTTATCAAATGTTTTTATAAAAAGTATACTTAAAAATATATATAAGAATTGAATTTTGGGCACTATTTTGGTTTTTGTTTTATAGTTTTTATTGATTGTAAGGAATTAATTGTATTATATTTTTACAAATAGTTTTAAAATCCTTTTAATATCGATTTTTATTAGGAATCAATTCAAACGTTAGTTTTCTTCTTAAGCTTAAGCACAAAGAGCTCTATTTATACCTTATATACAGTAATATCTAACCTATTGTGACAAATGTTTTACAATATTTGGAAAATTTTGACTCAAAATGACTGTTAATATGAAATTGTACTGTAATTTGGCGATGAATTAGTGATTACGTGATTGATATGATTTGTGTCATCGAAACAAATGTATACTTTATGTGCTTTCACTCAGAAAAACAATACATAATAATAATCACAACTAATGTAATAATATTAATGAAATTACTATTAAAATGAGACAAAAGAGACTAAAAACACTAAAATGTAAAAAAATATTACGAATAATACTTAAGACAAAAATGAAATAAAGAAAAACAATTAAAATGTTTTCAGAAAAAATAATTAAATTATAAATAATGAATTGAAACTAAAAAATGTGTTTTTGTTTTCGTTTCACTAATTATTTAGATTTGAAAAAATAATTATAATTTAGTCAATAGTTTCGAATTTTGTCGAAAAGATGGGAAAACTGTTTAATCTTTTTCTGAATGAGAATATAAAACGACTTTATATTAAGTGATTTTATAAACGAGAGAAACAGAAAAACATATATTCTTTTAAATATCGATTTTTACAAATGACGGATCATTTGGAGTGAGAGAAGAGTAGAGATTCTGATCTATACGTCATCCATGTCTAAGTCGACGGGAGTATAATCAGTGCTCATCGCCAGCCCTTCATAGCTATCCATTTTGCTATAGAATTCGTATCATTAGATAAAGTGTTCGTCAAATGTTTGGCAAAAAATTGATTTACAAATTATACGAAAGTTTATGCAATAAATCAAATGAATGCCTGCTTTGAGAGTCAGATAGAGAGCCGATCGACACATACCTGACTGCGCGATACGTTAGAAAGACAATGCGTTTGAGTTTTTTGGAGTAGAAAAAGTAATTGTAAGACCAAAGGCATCCATCCTCTCCATACGGATCTGAATTGAGGTCAGGATTATAGCTGTAAAGGAATAACAGAATTGGGATATAGAACAGAATAGTTAGCAATATATGTGTTTCTATTGATTTCTCTCCATTCCTCGCTCTAATAGATATGGTTTGAATGGTTTGAATTAGAGTTTGAGTTCTACAGTAGTGTCAGAACTTGTGTTAACCAGTAAAGAGAGCACTTGCCTGTAAATGTCGCACTCGGATAGTGTGATCTCACTATCAATTGCTGACCACAACTGCGTCTTCACTGCATTGTAGGCCTGACGGGCGGCCGTACTGAAGAAGTTCGAGTCGACGGCGTCCATCACCCACTGGTGCGCACATATAGGGAACACAATAAAACATTTACTTTATATTCATTCGATCACATTCTGACTACTCTTAAGAGCCTTATCTATTCGATAGACTGAAAAAACTTTCAAAAGTCAGACCATATTCTAAGCTTTCAGTCATTCAATCGTTTTATCGATTTTTTATATAAAAGTCATTCAAAAAGTATTGGAAATAAAACGAGAAAAGAGTAAAGAAATAACAGAATAACTCAAAAATCGTTTCTCTAATCTAATCGTTGGTCTAATCGATGAACAGTTTAAACGTTTATCGAATAGCGGCGAAGACACGGAAAGGCAAAAGAGGTAGAAAAGGAAAGGTAGACAGGAGTGGCTGACCTTAATGCTGGGCTCTTTGCTAAACTCATCGCTTCTCGAATTACTAAAGTCGTAGTCCGGATACGAGGCGTTCAGAGTCGCTATCAAATAGAACAGTGTTTTCCGACTGATTGTGTCGCACAGATGTCCGCCCTCTCCGTCGTCGCTCTGACTCCGGCTATTGATTCACAATTGAGACACAAATGCTTTAAAAGGTTTGTCTTTTTGTGTTAAGTTGTTTCGATTAAATTGTCGAAAAATAATCGCATTTTAATCGATAGAATCGAGAGTTAAGCCAAACAGCAATACCTGTAACCCTTGTTAGGACTGTGCGAATGAGAGATAATGGTTTGCGGCGGAGATAACGCCTGTAAGTCATTCGGACTCTTCCCCTCTTCGGCGTGCATTGTCTTATAGAGCTTCTTCTCATTGCCCGCCATTTTGCACGAATAGCTCTCGACTCTAAGTATAAATATTTTTATAAATAAAATATCAAATCAGAGATTCATTTATCAAAAGAGATATAAAAAGTGCCTTTTCTTAAATCGAGAGACAAGTCATAGAATGGAGTAATAAATCGATTCAATAATAACTCAAAGGATAGAAAAATCCACAAAAATAGTAGAAAACGAATTACAGAATCCTATCATTTAATCACTGAATAAACCTATTTCTGACGTTCGGTTAATAAAAAATCTAAACAATTGGATGTCATTCGCAATACAACACAAAACAAAATTTACAAACAGAAAAAATTCATTAAAATAAAGCAAACATTAAATTAATTTAAATAATAGCTAAGACTAACATTAAAATGTGTTTACTTTGAATTAAGGGCTTAAATGATAGGCAAAAACGCCATTAAAGGGACAAAAGTTGAAGAATATTAATGAATGCGATTATAACGAGTCGATTGAGGAATGTGTGAATAAAAAATCAATGAAAAAGATAAATATATGTAAAAATCAATTAAACAATTTTAACGAATTGATTCATTAATAAAACATGAATTCTATAAAAATTTCATGAATTAACATGAATTTTCAAAATAAGTTATTAAATATAAAACTATATATTTTTGACATAGGATTTAAAGCAGAAAATGTGTTATCAGTCGAGTATTTGCGCAAATTTTAGAGCAAATATTGATCGAAAGGAATGAAGGATTGAAGGGATGGAGGAATGGTGTCATACCGGCCGACGATCTGGTACTGTCCGGAATCGAAATGAAGGGCAGAATTAAGTGCTTCAAATCGACTGCTTTCCAAAAGTTTCATTTCGAGTCAATTCTTGTTTTTTCAATTCAATTCAATTTATTACAAATTCACGAAATGCAGTATCACTTCAAACGATAAATTACTTTAATATTCGTTTGCGTTTTGAATATAAAAATGCGATTAAATATAATCACAAAAAACTTTTAGCAAAACTTCAATTTTCAAGAATTACTTTGTATTCAATTTGAATGCAAAAAATGAGTGAAAATTATTGAATTTTTTGGCTTAAAATTCAAAATATCTAACAAACGGATTGAATAATATGATACCGAACCTTAAAAACCAATCACAAAATTAATGTATTAATTGATTTGAAATCATATATAGAAACAGTTGACTAGAATTCAGTAACTTTTAGGTCTTTTAAAATCAAAAATCAAATCAAATTTTTATTACTTTTATTCGAAATAATAAACTAATTATTATTATATTAATCGGCAATAAAAACGTTATATCTATTAGTCGTGTCGTGTGTTTGTAGACATCAATCGAATCAAGTCTTAAAATTCAATTCAAATAACGATTTGTTTAGTTATTACAACAAAAATATATTCACTTTTCACTTCAGACTTAAATCAATAGTGTTTTCAATCGTTTCGGTTAATCGCAAACAAATGATTGGATTTGGAGTCGAAAACACACTTTAATTGCAATTAACGAAAGAGTTTCTCAAAAAGCTTTTCGGATGTATTCCTCTATTGTTTCTCATTATTGATATAATTATCACTAAATTATTGGTAAAGTCTTGTGAATAATGATCGGACAGAAAGTGATTGTCAATTGAGGAACAGCTGATTTGGGAACTGAACTGCATTTGAATCAAATGCAGTGTTTATTGATTCGACGGACGATTAGTTGCTTTTATTGAAGGTTTCGGACGAATAGATGAGTTGTTGTCAACTGTTTCGCTGTTTTTGTTGCTATCCGTCAACACATTAATTGTAAACTATTTTTAATTTAAGACTATTTTGTAAATCAAATCTCAATTTTTGACTCAAGTTTCGCACTTTTATTCAATCATTAATTAATTGTAGTTTTAATTAAATCGCTTATAATTCACAATAAAATCAAAATTTAATTAATTGTCATTAATTTTAACCGATTTTTATTAATCTAATAATTCAAAAGTCAAACAAATGATTGAATTTATTGTATATTTTTATGTTTCTTTAATGTCAACACCAAATGTCAAAACCGACAACAAATTACAACTAATAAATCACTTTTTATTCAACGCTTTTCTTTACCAAATCTGTAAACATTTAATGCCGTAATTATTGGACAAAACGGGGAAACATCTGAACGACTGAACGTCTGAAAAGTCTGATCGACGCGAATAAAGTCGATTCACAACGAGTTCGCCATTCAATGCAATTCTGACTTACAGTTTGCAAACACAGTGGGACTGAATCGCGCTATTTATCATTATTTTAAATTGAACTACATTGCTATCAGAGAGTCCCTTGGTGCATTAATCTTATCAAGCTTTACATTATTTTTGTGTGTTTACAAAAAAAATTCTTATCTATATATTTAGTTTTTTGCAAGGCTTTGTTTTTTCATCTTCTCTGTATATTTTCTTGCTTGTATTAATTTTGTCATGATGAAATTAGCTTGATTTTACTGAATATTAGCATGAGGCATTTTGATGTGCATTTAATTATTTTATATACAGTTAGTTTTTATTCGTGAATGTTAAGAACCAGGGTTGTCCAATGTCCGTCAGGTCAGGTGGTTCAAGTAGGGGTAAATGACTTATTTTTTGGAAAATCCTAGGGGGGGAGTTTAGGCAGGGGTCAGCTTAAAAGCAAGATGGCAGATTCCCGCCAAAAGAGACGCCAATTTATTCCCGAAAACCGCAATTACATCCGATTTAATTTGATTTAAAATAAATTAAGACTAAATTGAGTTAATTTAACTGCATTTAAACCGGATTTAGATAAATTAACGTTATTTTTACAAAAATTGCGGGAAATTTTTTTGGCCGCCTTCGGCGGCCGGAACATCTCTAGGGATTGAGGGTCCTATATCCGAGCAAAATTTCAGGGAAAATTAGAGCTTAAATTTTTCCTCGGGGGGGAGGGTTGATAGGCTCAACCCACCTGGTCAATCCTGTTGAGGACAAACCTGGTATATCCACAAAATTAGTTGAGACAGCAAGCAAATTTTTTTCGATTTGTTTACAATTTGATTTTTCTGTTAAATTTTTATAATTTAGATTAAATTTGAAAATTTACCCAAAGCTTACGTTAAAATAAAATTCAAACTTAAATTCATAGATAAGTTCAAATTAGAGCGACAGTAGGTATCCCCGAGAATATGTATAATTAGTTCAGGAATATTCTAAATTCTTATATTTATATTGTTTACTATTTTTTGAGATTTTAAAAATATTTCAATATTTAAAATTTTTAATTTTGAGCTTGTTAAACATTTTTAATTAGTTACGATTAAAAATAAGAATAACTTGTCTCAGTAGAGTTTTTGTACAGTGTAGATTAAAGTCTAGATTAAACCCAGTGATATTTAAAAAATAGTACAAATTAGGCCATATTTAGTCATACCCTATCACATAACCCCTTTTAGATTAAAAAAATTTAAGATAGAAATGAGCCTGACATAAATTCTTATGCATTATATGAGCGGAATTAGGATAAGAGAACAGAATAACTCGAATCCTCTCCTCTCTCCCATCTCTCCCATCCATCTCTCTATCTCTCTCTTCTCTCTCGATAGAGTGAAGTTGCCGTCAGTGATAGTAAATGTCATTTATTGAACCAATGGTTATATCGCAGAAACGCCTATTTATTTGGCAGAAAAAGTCGACATAAATAGCGTTTAGAGGATTCTATTGGAATCCAGCGATTATTCTATGGATTCTGCAATTGAGGGGTAAAACAGTATTTCGACATTAGTTTTGGTCGAATCATGAATTTAAAAGGAGTACTGAATATAATCTGCAATAGTATTGCAAAAGAGAGTAAACCTTAAAGAGAGGAAAATAAGAGTAAATTGAATGAAGAAAATAGAAAATATTGAGATATGCGTTGAAATGCGTTTCGCATTCAATACTCGATTGTATGCAAAATAGCTGCGAATTATTGCTATCATGTGATGTGAATTGGTTTTAATTTTTTTTTGTTTCAATTGACATCGACTCCGATATTGTGAACAGAAAGGGTGAGAATTACGCTTTGACTGAATTTACATTTTCTTTTCATTCCTATTTACGACTATTATTGTTATTATCGGAGAATATACCCATTTTTAAGAATAAATAACATATAAAAGTCATTTGAAATATTTTGCTATATTTGCCTTGATGCTATTAGATGCTATTATTCTGATGATTGCCGCTAATAATGTTAGAATTTAGAGAATTTAGTCGAAAATATATTTATATCTCTATATATTTGGTTGAATTTTCATATATGAGTTAATATGAATGCCATTCGTATATAATTGATGTGATTTCGTGTTGGAATCGCTTGTATTACTGAATGCATTCTGTGTTGTCATCGCTGTATATAAACTACTCTAATGTCGACTCAATGTACGAATACATGAATTATTCGTACGTTTGGTTCGCATATACCAGACATTGCGTGCATTTAATTTGATTGGAATTACGGCCAAAACTAAAACTTAGTGTCATTTCGGTTATATCGATGAACACTAAGACTAATGCATTGTTTGCTATTTCCGAAACTGATGTCGCGATCGATGCAAAGCAGTCATAGCATAGGTTGTCATTAAATTGAAATTATTGGTAGAGTTGAGTCCAGACATTGTACACATGTCTCCGAATATACACTCATTTCTCGCAACAATTCAATTAAATATTAAATATTTAATTGGAATTCATTAATAATCTAAATATTTAGCATAAAATCCAATATAAGCCGAATTTGGTATTAATTAATAAATATTTAACTGAAAAGCAGTGATGGATGAGTTGAATGAGTCCAAGGATGAGGACGAGGAGAGCAGAAGTGATTCTCCGCCCCCTCTCTCTTCGCTGTCAATAAAACCGCCGCAAAAGTTAGGATTACAACTAACCCCTACTCTGACCACATCACCGGCCACTCCCTCGCGCGAACAGGCGGGCAGTAGTCCGAAGTCACCATCAAAAAGCCCAAAGAGTCCGAATCCGAACCTCAAGAGTTCAAGTGATGCAACAAAACTGAGTCCATTGCGAACGCCCCCAAAGTTGGCCACTCTTTCGAAGCCGTCTTCGCATTCACTCATCTCGACATTCCGTACTAACCGAAGCGCCAGACATAGCATTGACGTGAGAGCCCTTCCCTCGTATTTGGCCAAAAAACGACAGTCGACTTTCGGTCAGTTCCTCTCAGGTATGCCTTTCTATGCCTTTCTCTATTCGATTCATGCCTTTCTAACATTTCACTGCATTTCAAATCATATTTGCAATCATTTTGTCGTTATTTCTAGACTAATCTCTTTTTAATTTCAAACTCTTGGCTATTATTTCTTAAATTTTGTTCAGACTTTAAACACAAATTGCATGAATTGCATGATTTCCTCATTAGAACGTCTCGAAAGCCAAACGTAATTTTTCTTTAAAGTTAATTAATTTCAATTTTTAAATTACGAATAATAAGGCGACAAAAGAGGCTTTAATTGAAAATTCAAAACTTGAAAGAGTCTTATGAGAAAAAAATTAACACTTATTGTGAAAGTATTCCAGTATTTCCTGTCTTTTTAACTCTTTATTTAATTCGATATAAAGAATGGATAAAATGTGCGAAAACATTGAAAAAACAAAATTAAATGATTGAGAGGATTCTTACGCTTTCTTTATTGACTTTTTTGCCTTTTTTAATGCAAACATTAGTCAAATGTAAACTAATTAACTGTAAATTATTCATTAGATGAGTATATTTTATGATCATGTCCAAATTGAGCACATTTTTAACATTAGATGCAGTCGTTTCGAGTATTACTCAAACAATTTAGGAATGCATTCAATATATAAATTACATTTGCCTTAAGTTTTCTCTCCAACCAAACGCTTTCCATATCTCTTGGGTTTAATTTTATTAAATCAAACTTTTATTTATTATTATATTATATAAAACTACTCTTTTATGCAATTTAGATGTTTATCTACGTATTTGAGTTAAGGATTAAACTTTGCTTCAAATGTTTTACGTTTAGTCTTGAGTCGGCCCTCGATCTAATGATCATTATTATTGATATCATATAATATGAGTATTTTTTAAGTCGGAAAACATTTCTTTTTCCTTACATTTCTCATCCAATCGCACAGCGGAAGAGCGGCTGAAAAAACAATATTATGTTTGAGAAAAATATTATATTTTTGCTCTATTTTCTTGTCTTAGTTGAGAAACAGACAATAAGACTCACATAATAATAGTGTCATTCAAAGTATGTTGTCTCGCAATCATAGTTTGAAAGCGATTCTCAGTTTTAAATTAAAATCTTGTGTTGAATGTCAATCAGAAATTGTTTAGTTATTTAAAGTTTAATTACATCCGAATAGAGAATCAATTATTGTTTATTAATACGATTGTAATATTTTGATTGCAATATTTGGCGATTTGATGGATAAGATTGTTAATAAGTGTTAGGATGAGTATATCGACTTAAATTAATTATAAGTACTGTATATCATATATCATTGATTATGTTATCATAACATAGATTTTTATCCTGATCAGTCTATTATTATTCATTTTAAACATATTTTTATGGATTTATACCAAGTTATTGTTATATCTATTGCTTGAAGTTATATCCAAATCATTCAAAATCTGATGACTTTATATAAGCCGTTAAGCAATTATTAATTAATATTTTAGATTATTTTTCGATTAGAGTTAAAATTATATTGAAATAAATGAGGAATTGCATGAAAGTTAAAGCGAGTGTTGAATTTAAAGCAATTGTTTGGCAACTGACTGCTCACACTTGGCAACTGAAAACTAGTGATGCATTCAAACACACAATTTATCGATTTTTATTGATCACTATTTTTATATAAGTTGCATATTTTAATACTGAGAATTAAATGATCCGAATCATATTGCGTTGTCGATTGAATTGCTGCTAAATATTTATTTCAATTTGCATTTTGAAGTATTTTGTGTTTAACTTATTGTCAATTAAATTAAATAACTTTTTCAATGAATAAAATTAAGTTTTGTCCCGAAGTTTTGAAAATTTGTAAGCAATTGGAAATTATTTGAAAATTTGTGTTTCTCTAATCTAGTGCTTAACCCGACAGCACCGGACGCGAGCTCTTCATCAGATGAACCCCTGTTTGAAGAACCAATAGCGCCGACACTATCCTTAGGTGAAAGGGTTGCGTGGGTTCGGACTTCTGGTCCAGAGTTTGGTTCCGTTCGATGGATTGGAAGAATGCCTCAAATCGCCAGCGATTGGACAGTTGGCGTCGAATTTGTTAGTTTTGTTTAGATATTCGTTGCAATCGTTTAAATACTAAATGAATTAATACAACAAATTCAGGACAACTGCATCGGTTCGGGCGACGGAACCGTTGACGGACGCCGTTATTTCGTGGCTAAAGACAATTTCGCCAAATTTCTTCCCCTCTCTTCACTCACTAAAGTCGATAACTACGCCGGAAGACCCCGCACTGGTAGGTCTTTATTTAATACTCAAAAATTTATAATAGTTTGTTTGATTGACTACATTAATCAAAACATAACTAAAACATTGATTAAAATGATTGCATTGTTTTGGCGAAATATATCGATTTAGAGCTTAAGACCAATTTAGCCCTAATTTTGTTTCGTCTCCAAACAGCTATTTGAAGGAAACAACTATTTCGTGTAATGACTAAACTTTGCACAAAATATTTGACACAATATATATATATATATATATATATATATAAAGAATATTTGTTGAAAGGATTTGAAATCGTTATTTAATGCAATTTAAAATATGTTTTTATTGTAGTTTTGTTAGAAAATTCTGTATTTTGTCAATAAATTCATATAAAAATGCAATTTTAATACCGAAAGTAGTTTTTCCAATACAACAAAAACCCTAATAATGAGTTCAAGCGATAATGGCTTTAGCTTTTTGTTGATATAATTATAAAAATTTTTAATTATAAAATATTTTTTAAAAATTCTTATCTTTTATATCATATTTCAAAGCATTAACAGTATATTATAATAAAAAGA
Source organism: Porobelba spinosa (assembly GCA_034699545.1). Lineage (NCBI taxonomy): Eukaryota > Metazoa > Arthropoda > Arachnida > Sarcoptiformes > Damaeidae > Porobelba > Porobelba spinosa. The sequence continues at coordinate 13,408 of JAQIYC010000094.1, forward strand.
ATTTACTGATAAAATAATTATTAATTCAAAGCGCTTTCCACTAAACCGAAAGTTTGTGTAAGGAATCGAATAACAAATATAATATAATATAAACCGACAATTAGTTTGAGAAATAGCGGTTTTCTTATCAAAAATTCTTAAATGACTATTTGATGGCTCCTTTCTTAAGTTGATCGATGTTTTATTCAGCGAATACAGTGTATTTCGAAAAATTGAATTATTATTGTTGTTGTGATGAACGGAATGGCAGCTATAAGTCATAGATTGAGAATAAAATTTTGTATAAAAGAGCAAAAAAGAGAAAATCTTTTTTATATAACATTTGTTTAGTTGTTTGGTTTCCATTGATTTTTCTCGACTAAAGCCGAACTTATATTTCAAACAGACTTTAAATCTCGAATGCTATGGAAGTTGTCATAATTTTAAAGATATTTTTCATAAATACTGTAAAATCGATTCAATAAAAGTGTCTTATTGATTATTTCTTTAATAATAAAATTGGGTTATATTTAGAGTACTTTCTATTTGAATTGAAAATTAAATAAATTAAATGTATTTTTATTAAGAATAATGAACTTCAAACAAAATAAATTTGATTTAATTTTTCAAAACTTAAGTTAACAAATAACCCGGGATAGGCATGAGTGGATTAGTCTTTGTCAATAATGTCGACTTTAGCCAACTTGGGGGAGGGGTGGGGGATTAGTTAGTGTGAAGACCAGACATGTTGACGGTCGGCCGAGCCAGGGGAGGATCAGGTAGGGTATGAGCCTAAAAATTTTAGTTTAAATTCAAGGGGGTTTAGGTAGGGGATACTTCCAATGTGTGAGGGCTGCTATTTTTTGGCACCAAAACACCTATTTAATCGATTTTAGCCGGATTTAAACTGGATCTAGTTTAGTTAATTTAACTGGATTTAAAACGGATTTAGAACAAAAAAGTAATACATTTGCCAGCGGTAGGGAATTTTTTATAGGCTGTATCGGTATATCACTCTGCGCAACCAAATAGACTTTAGGATGATCATCTCCCTCTCCGTCGACATCCCTGATAAAGACTAAAAACAGTTTAATTGTTTTTGAAAATTAAACACTTTTACTAACATAACTAAATTTAAACTGAATTTTAATAATTTTATTAAATTTTAATTAAGCTTTAACAAACTTATAGAGCATTCTTCATATTCAGCAAGTATTTTTTTAACTTTTTGAGCAGGGGGGGGGGGATTTTAGCGATAACATCTGGCCTTCATAAAGCTGTGAAGGGGTTTGCAAACTTAAAAGGATTTGATAGAATTATGTGGTTTATTTTTTAAAATTATTTTTCCGGTAGGATCAGAGATATTTCGTTTATTATTTATTTATTTATTTATTATTTGTTAAACTATTTTTTCCGAATTTAAAAAATTTAAACTGATTTAAATTGAATTGAATTAAACTCAATTTAATCAAATATAAAAATATTTGTTGATATTTATCGTAGGGGCAATATTGAAAGGGGTGATGGGTACTATCAGGGTGATATTATAACTTCCTCCGCATCTCTACTTTTACTTCGATTTTGTTTTAAATTTTTTGTTAATAAAGAAAAAGTACTTAAAGAGAAGCAGTTGTGGCTATTGATAGATGAGTTTTAGCTCAATTTTGTTTGTTTGTTATGTTGACTTAAGATATTTGTTATAATAATTTAGTTTAATTAGTTAAATAAGTTTAGATTTAATAAAAATTTTTCTATCTTAACAATTAAATTATATTTTATCCTGACTACTTGATGTATCCAATTATCATATTATTTTTGAAAAGACAGTTTAACACTCGCTCTCAACCAATAATACCAGTATTTAATTTAATGCCAAAACTATTAATTAGATTATATTTGGTTTGCGTTAAAGATAGTTATCTAACGACCCATAACTTGATTTGCAATCTATAGGAACAATGCTTTCGCGAATGTCAGTCCAGCTAAAGCCGGGACAACTGATTAGTATCCAGCGATCGCCCAGTATTATCCAACAGCACTGTTCGCTGAACGCACCCCATCACGTAAGTCGACAAATCGTCTCTTTCTTATTCTTAACATTTCTCTCGTTTTTCTTTTTAATATTTATTTATTTGTTTTCCGCTTTTATTTCGAATTCAATTAATTCGTTCAATCATTCAATGCTTTATTGCTTTTCATAATTGTATTTCATTTTTGATTTTAGTTTGAATGCCAACCCATTTGTAGTCCGAATTGCAATTGAATATCAATCGAAAGCCGGCACTGAAATGCATGTCACGTCTGAATGTGTCGTCGCATGAAATTAGAGTCGATTTGCGAATCATTTTTTGCACGAATTTTCAGAATTACTTATTTATGGCTTTCATTGAATATGCAATCAATCGAAATGTCATTAAATGATTAAATGCTAGAAATATATGAATTAATAGGTCGGCCACGACGTGCACACCACCAATGAGAAGCACTGTCAGTGTCCGAGTTGTAACCACCCGTGCGCTCACTTATGCAAAACAACTAAACCGAAAGGACGGCGCCGTTGGCAGGACCCGGGACTGGCCCACATGTGCCACTTCTCGAGCAAACCGCACAGTAAGATGTGTTGCGGCGGCGAAGACCTGCCCTGTGCTTCGAAGCCCCTGACCTCCCCGGGCGCCAGTTGGTTGCCACCGGAAAATGGCATTCCTTCGTACAAAACAGTGCCAACAGAACCCATTCCGCGACGAAAATCAGTTACAATACACGACGAGAGGAACACAATGTCTGCGCCAACTAGTGTTGAACGAAAGCCAAACCCATCGCCATCTCCAGCGCCGCCAACGGCTCCATTGAAAGAACGGCGCGGAAGTGATCTCTCGATATCAAGCCTACCCTCCAGTGAGTCGCCTCAGGTGTACATCGCTCGGGGAGTCCTCACCGATGAGTCAGACATAGACAGTGATACAGATCGGAGTTATTCGCCAATCCATCACCGGCTGAGTGCGCGCACAAGTATGGCCGGAATGGCTCGATCTCTGGTCTCATGTTTTTCACACAATTCGTCGTCACTTCGAGAGAAGAAACGAATTAAAGAGAAACGAAAGCGAAAGACACGGAAACAGAAGAAACGGTCGAAGACTACTCCCTCTGAGAGACGCCATCGAAGAGGCCTTAGCTCTGACACCAGCTATGACTGCGAAACCACTCATAATAGTCAGAACCAGACGTCGAGTCTTATTTCGAACGTCTCTTCAGCGAAAACGCGCACAAATGCCAGTCCTGTTCAGCACAAGTCGACTTCGATGTCGCCAAACCATTCGGCTATTCAGTCGCCAAAAGAAGACAAGACTTTGATCCGAGAAGTGATGAGTTCTGATGCAGTGATAGAAGAAGAGAATGAAGACGAGCGGCGGCACCGGTTGGACGACGAGACCATATCCGAAGGAAATGAAGGTCAGGACGTCTGCACAAGTAGTAGTAAAAGTAGCGGTCATTTAATTACAACTAAAGCTGATATTGAATCGACTCAAACACATAGATCGCAGTCAACGATGTCTTCGCACTCAACGCTCAGCGATAGTGTGTCGCCGCGCAGACGCAAGAAGACACCGGCACCGGCACCACCACCGCCCACGGCCAGTGCCAGTCCCTCATCACTAAGTCTGTCTGTGTCTTCCACATCCCTTCCTCAAACCCCTACCCACTCGAGCACTCCGGCATCAGTAACCCGACGGCGCGCATCATATAAAAAGAATCCGGCGCCGACTCCACCTAATTTGACCCGTTCTCTCTCCGAACAAAAACAACTCAATGTGAAGAATATGATTAACGCTGTGCCCTCTTTCCGGAGCGAAGTCGACTTAGTCGGTGAGTCCAGGAAGTCGTCCCCATTTGGGGATAGTATGGAAAGGGACGAAAAGCACATCAATTCTAACCAAAACCAATACAGAGATGAAGTGCCTCTCAATCGGACCACAAGTACCGACAGAATCAGCAAAAGTGATGCCTCGACTCAAGTGACGTTCGAAAGTGATTATTACGAAGAGATCTGTTTTGAACCCAAAGACAAAGATTGCAATAATAACGGAAAACCAGTTTTGCCTAAAAAGACATTTAATGCCATTTCGACGTTTGGTTGTGATGTGAATAAACGGAACAGTTCTTCGAGTGATTGTCACCAGAACTGGCAGTCAATGAGTAAAAGCCATTCAATGCCTTTAAATAAGAAACGAAATTCCAATCAAAAAGTTACCGAAAGTTGTGATCAAAGATATTCGACTGATTTGAATGCTTTGCTGAGTCCTCAACACAAACCGGATCTTCTCTTCAAATCAAAGGCCGAATCTCTTCTGAGAGGTCTGTCGGACGGGTCGGTCAACAGCACAGCCACAGTCATAGAGTTCATCAATGCTTTGAACGATTTGGAGAACGACATGGGTTTGACTGATGCCGAACATCAAAAACATTTATCCAGTGCTCGAACTAATGATTCATCGATTGACATCTCTTCAGGCAATACAAGTGATGAGAGAATAACTGTTAAGTCAATGCCAACCAAATGGAGCTATTCTTCCAGTTCTTTGGATAGTCTTAGCGATAGTTTTCGAAACAATAGAATTACTAAAACCAATGCTTTGCCAATCGATGCAAATAAACCGAAATTCGTTCCAAACAATGATTCCAATCATTTGTTGCAATCGAACGGCGCTGGCAGTGATTTGCATACCAGTGCGTCCGAACAATCTCTTTCTTCGATGTCGTCGTCGTCCACACTGTCCTACGCGTCAACAATCGGGTCTTCGAGCTCTACTCCTACGCCCATAACTCCCAAAGCCTACAAAGAGCTAAGAGTTGGCAAACCTCCTAATCATCCGACGCATAGTCTCCCCAAATCTGGTTCTAAATATAGAGATCGAAATCCCAGTTCAGAAACTGGAACTTCACTCAAATCGTCTAAACCTCGCATTAATGAGCGCTCAAACAATCCCAACAACTCTTCTCTCGACACAAATATGTTCCGGAAATCAGGTATTGTTTCACTTGTTTTCAATTGTTTTGTTATTTATATTTTGTTGAAATATTTGGACTATATTTTGGTTCCAATCGAATCGAATTTGGATCGAAAGGCCAATCGTTGTCAAGCAATGAGATGAGCAATACTTTAGTGCCAGACGAGGCTCGAGTGGCACAGATAATGGAACAGTTGGAAGTGGCCATAGCTTACGGCCAACACAAAAGAGCAGCAGTTCTAGCAAAGGAGTTGGCCATTCGGAAAGTAGCCTGCACACTCAACCGGTCCGGCGCCTCCAACAACAACATCAACTCTCCCATTATGTTCGTTGGCTTTCATTTTGTCTCGTTTTTCGTCGTTTTCTATTAATTGTCTATATTTTGCAATTTAGCGCATATTTGTATATTGAGGACCGAATGGCGCACAGGGGTCCCATTCCATTCCAAGTCTACCCTTCGATGTCTCTAAATATGCTTAAACTGAAAGCAAGTCTTTTATACTTTAATTACAAAATTGTTTATTAATTGGATTATTGACTGACGAATAGGTAGAGAAAGAGTTCAATATTCCATCAGAAATGCAAAAATGGATTTTAGGCAAAACATTGGCGACAAACCTGAGCGCATCTCTGGCCACGTATGGCATTACGTGTTCCGGTTGTCCGATATTTCTCTATTTATTGGCCGAAGAACCGAAACAATTAGTAAATACAGAAAATCTTGAAAACCAAGCGATTCCTGAAAACGTCGAATGGATTCCAAACTTTAGTTCAGAAACGGTTCGTTTGGATCAATTAGAACCGGAAACTCATTTAATTCCCGAAACTAGTGATGAAATACAGAGTTCCGATACTTTGAATGCTTTCGAATTACATTCGATTAATAATGTGATTCCCGAAGAAGTGGTAAAAGAGAAACCGCGAACTTATTTCGAGTTAGTCGAGTTGGACGACATCAACTGTGTCGCCAATTCACAGCCATTCGAATGTCCCGTTTGTTTCCTCGACATCGGGATCGGCGAAGGAATTGTTTTGAGGGACTGTTTACACATGTTTTGCAGGCAATTGAGTTATTTTGATGTCGTTTTCGACCAATACTTACGTTACGGTTGTTTTGTTTGTCTTGAAATATAGGTATTGTTTGTTGAATGCCGTGCAATACAACGAAGAAGTGCAGGTGAAGTGCCTGTTCAGGAACGACGACTACTCGTGCGACAGTCGAATGCAAGACCGGGAAGTGAAAGGAGTGGTTCCGTTAGACTTATACGAAAGATATTTACAGAAAAGCATATCAACCGCCGAAAGCAAAATCGAAAAGTCGTTTCACTGCAAGACTATCGACTGTTGCGGTTGGTGTGAGTTTGACGACAACGTCAATGTCTTCCGGTGTCCCGTCTGTCGACACGAGAACTGTATTAACTGTCAGGCAATCCACGAGAACATGAATTGCAAGCAATATCAGGATCAGCTCGAGTTCAATGCCGCTCAGGATGAAGACGCTAAGAAGACAAAGGAGTTCATTGAGGTATGCCTTCTACTGGATCTCATTATATGATTTGTTTTAAATTTCTGATTATTCTCTTCTGCAGAATATGCTTCAAAACGAAGAGGCATTACGTTGTCCTCAATGTCAAGTCGTGTTGTTGAAGAAGTGGGGCTGTGATTGGTTCGCATTACTCTTCCATTGGTTTACTAATTGTGTATATTTCTAACGTTAACTAAACTATTGATTTAAGGGTCAAGTGTTCAATGTGTGAAACGGAGATCTGTTGGGTTACGAAAGGCTTCCGTTGGGGTCCAAAGGTTAGCATCACTTTGAGCCGAATTGAGTCAATAATGAGTTCAGTATCTGATTTAGGGAAAGGGCGACACATCCGGCGGCTGTAAGTGCAACGTAAGAGGCATTAAATGTCACCCGAAATGCAAATATTGTCATTAAATTTAATTTTGGTAATTATCTAATTAATTAAAATAATTATAAAAATATTAAATTGAAATTTAGTCTTATCTTGAGTTACAAAATCAATAGAGAGTCGAAGTAATTAATCCTTTAGTAGTTTATACGTTGTGTTCAGATTAGATATTTATTAGAATATTATACGTTTTAATGCAAATATTCAAATATAGTTAACATTTGAGTTCTTAGTAACAAAGTTAAGGTTTTTTTGCGTAATGTTAGTCAACACCAAATGAACCGATTTTGACGGTTAAGGCCAAGGCTTTGCGATTAGAGTTATTAAAGTCTTAGATATGATATGATTAGTGATTTAGTGCCTATTCTCTCATTTCCTGAAACAAATTTTAACTTTAGTACTGATTAACCCAAATCTAACTGTCCTTCAAATGGATTGTTTCTATTCATAGGCACTGCCTATTAGGCATTCATACGATTACGAAATGATTGGAGAATTGCATTGAGTTTTTCCATAGAGTTCTCACCGAAACAAACAAATACTTTTCAACAAATTTAACGGAACTGATGGCCAAACAAAACCAATATTTTTCCCACAATTTACAAAAATATTCCCAATTTTTCTCTAAATATTATTTTATTAAATATATATTTATTTGG
>JAQIYC010000095.1:0-20925 GCA_034699545.1 Porobelba spinosa
AAAAAATTGGGTAATTTTGAACTTTTTTGGCCATACCCCTGCACATACCCCCAAGGTTTTTGAGCAAAATTTTGAAAGTCATACCCCCATATTCCCCCCCCCCCCCCCCAGAATTGGTCGACCTTCGACATATCTGATTTAAGCTTAGGTGATCTGAATTTAATATTTGTTAAATTTTGGCTTTTATATTGATTATCTGTCGGACAAAATATAAAAACAAAATAAACTTTTAAAAAAATAAAGACATTTAAACTTAAATCTTAATAATTATTAAATTAAAATAAAAGTTTACATTATTATTATTATTCATAATTCTTATACCATTTATCAAATGCAACTATAAGTGAATAAACAACTAAACAAAATTGAATAATTATTTTCGTATTCACAAAGCCTTGAATTTAATTGTTTAATTTAATTTAATTTAATTTGTTCAAGCTGAAAAACTACAGTAATATTAAATTAAAATCTTATTAAAAGACTTATTAACTTATAAAGTAATCTTTATAAAAAGCAAATTAAGACTAAAATAACTTTATCTGTATGTAATCAAAAAATAAATAAGCGACAAAAACTCTAAATTTAATTATCTGATCCATGACCAATAAAAATATAATATTTTGTTTAATTTGATTCAATTCATTGTTCAATAGATAACCTACAGATCAATAGCTGATTCGAGATATGTTTATATTCTATTCATTCTTTTGAGCAAAAGATCATTGACTCAGAAATTGTTACAATCAATGAAAGGAAGATAAAGATTGTGCCGTAATATGAGTTATATAACAACAAAAATGATGAATTGTGACACTTTATCGGAAGTATCTCTAATCAACTTGTCATGCGATACATGTATTATGCAGTCAATGCGATTCATCCGATTATTAAATAAATAATTATTCTGAAACTATTTGACAGTAAAAGTAATTAAACAAATTCTATTATTTTACTCAACGTTAAATTTCTGCAATAATTGATTATTTTGTTTTTCAAATACATTAAAAATTCAACAAAACTAGAAATACTATATATTTAGTTTTTAAGGAAGAATAAACCAAAAATATATATCGATCTAAATATCTATAAATATAAAAATGCAAAAAACATTTAAATCGTGTTTTTATGCCAAACATTGATTACTAAAAATAACGATCAATAATATTCTGCATTTTTAAAGAATAACAAAAATAATCGTCAGAATACTGATTGCTATTTTCAAAGCTATTAATCGAATGCAAAAATAATAATTGCTACATGGCAAATTCGTAGAAATGCTATTTTGTACGCAATTTTGTAATTCAAAAAATACCAAAACATTCTTAACATGAATTAAATGGTAATTGTCTTTTAATTGCCACTTAAGTGCTATTCAAAACAATCCAATGCTTTATAAAACTGTAAATAAATTGAGAGATAATAAGAACTGATATTTAAGTCAATCTTCAGAACTACAGTATGTTTTGGTAGACATTCATAATGTGTTACTTTTCCGGAACTGAAACACTGAAAAACTTTTTTATGTAAAAAGTAATACAATTTTAATGACTCAACAATTCTGTAAATTAAATGATTGATTGATTGCTGTTAAATGACTCACTTTTCTAGTATTGAATGCATTGTAAGCCTAAAGTGAGAAATTAATTTTTAACTGTATTTCTGTGTCATTAAAGCATTGGTTTTTATTGTTTAGTATTATATTGACGGCAATCATAAGCCCAATCAAACATTTCTAACGAGTATGAGATTAATAAAACAAATAAATAACAAGAAATTGTGAGACAAATAGATGATAAAGAGTTGCCTTCACTTAGAAATTATAAATACCGGTACGTAGTATCCAGACAATTGGGAACAGATTAAAGATCGAGACAAATCGGTCAAAAACAAAATATCAATTGATTTATAATCAAATCAATGGATAACTCAGTCATTAATTCCAAACATAGCAAACAGGAAACAAAATGTAAATTGTTTTCAGTCAATCCAAACCATATTTTTCTATTCAAATGTTTGTCTCAATTTTGTTTGGCATTTGTCATAACAATTCTTTTATTATAGTTTTGAGTCATTTATGAAAATAACGCTTAACTATAAAATATTTGTTGAAAAAGTTGTTATTATAAGAGAATAATGATCTCTGAATTGTGGAAAAATCCTTTTTTAAGGCAAAAACAAAACAAATTAACGTTTTTTGGGCGTATTTTTCAATTAAAAACTTGATTTCTTTCTTTTATCAGTCAATTATAGCGTTACTTATATTCTGTCTTTTGAATAATGATTGCTTACATTTGGGTTATTATTCTCGAAACTAAATTATCCGAATAGTTGTGATGTGCAGAAAAAAAATTCATGATTGAAAAATTAGCTTATATTGAGTTCATCCCAATCTTATATTAATATTACTTAAATTAATGGCTTTTCATAAACTTTTTATATTGTTTATTGTTTTCAACAATTTTCACAAACATTTGTGAATTTCACAGAATTTGGATAAATATAAATAGAAATTAAAAAGACAACAAACTCTGGATGCGGTCGACGCCCAACATAGCTATTAGTCTGTGCAGACATTTCTGGTTAAAATTAATGTTTAAAAATTAGAATTTGAATAGAATTTAATTATTAATTCGAAAGAATTTGAAAATAAAACTAAAAAATTTAAAAAAAAAATCGGCGAAAACAAATGGTTATGATTTGGTAGCGCTCTGTGACTAATAAGCTTTGATTTGTTGTCTCGTCTCTGCAATTATGGTCGAAACGAAAGGCATTGAAAGAATCGCATCTCTGGGCATATGATTGCAAATCAGTAGTCATTCGATCGATTGTTTGCTCGAAAACGCCGTTATTTGCCTCAATTGAAGTGATTTCCTCAATGTCTGCCTCTATTTGATGGCAAAAATTCATTCAAATCTTCATTTCGTCGGTTCACCGAATTTAACAACTTATTCGTTAACGACATTCTTCTGGAGTGAAGTACTCGTCTAAACCAGGGTTAGCCAAGGTCCGACAGGAGAGGGGGTAAATGATTAATTGTTTTCCAAAACGAGAGGGGCGGTCGAGGGGGGGGGGGGTCAGCTCAAAAATTTCTCGCCAAAAACGACGCCATTTGTTCCCGAAACGCGCAAATAACGCCGATTTAACCGAATTTAAACTAAATTAACACTAAATTAAGTTAATTTAACTGAATTTAAACCGGATTTAGCGTTAATTTAGTTAAATTAACGCCATTATTATAAAATGGTGCAAAAAATTTCCGGGCGTCTTCGGCGGCCGGAAATTTTCTAGGGGGTCCTATTTTTAGACGAAATGAGAGGGGGTCAGAGCCAAAATTTTCAGGAGAGGGGGGTTAGAGGCCCGACCCCCCTTGGCTAACCCTGGTAAAAACTGAGTGTCTTTGTTGTGGATCAGAATTAAATCGCAAATCGTTTACGAATAGAATTGCGTTAAACAGTTGTCGACATTCGGGACAGTAGTTGTGTTCCACAGACCAATGCATTAGACAATGAAAGCAGAACTGATGTCGACCCAGGGTTGACAAATGGGGTCCAGTCCGCGACCCCTCCCGAGGAAAAATTTTGCCTCTGACCCCCCCTAAGATTTGGCTCGAATATAAAACATATGAGAATAGGGAAATGAGTCATTTACCCCTACCTGAACCCCCTGACCTGACTCAGTCTGGCCAACCCTGTGTCGACCACTGATTTGTTTAACATCGAATCCAAACACATCGAACACTTCGAGTCTTATCGTATGAAATCAAAAGTTGTATTCGATTTCAATACATGTTTTGCTTCTTTTTAGTGATTTTCTTATTTTATGCAAAAACTGTTTAATTGATAGACTAATCAGTACTAAAATATATTCGTAAATAAATTTAAATCATTTAAAAGCTTTTATTATATGAATAACTACTAAATTTCCAAATAATTAATTTGTTATCGCGAGCCAAATGACTGCAATATATAGGAATATATTTATTATAGAATCCATTCATTTCATTGTAATTTAATTCCTTATTAACTGAATTACATTTTTATGACTTTTATAAAAAAATTTTTATTAAAAACAGTTTTAATGACTGAATATTAATCTATTCGAAAGCAAATCCAGTAAAGCGTAGAATTGCATAGAATTGCATAGAAGTGCAGAGAATTGATCTCAAGGTTCAAAAGGTTATATTAAAGGTTTGGCCATAAAAAGTTAAATTAAAATTTGTTTAAAGTGTTCCCAAAAGTGTATAACTTTTAAATTGCTATAAGAACTATAAATTAAATGGAATTTTAGATGAAATGCAGTTAATTATGACATTTAGAACAGGAATTACTAACATTATAATAGAATAAAATAATAGCGAATACACCCACAGCTATGCCATCGTTAGATCAATTCAATTAATATAATTCAAGTCAACGGCCCTATCATAGCCTCTCATTCATCAAACAAATGACAGAATAGTATTCGCAATACCATTACTGCAGCAGATGTTTAACCAAATATTTGATATACTTTTAACTTAATGTTCGATTCGCTGTTTTTAAGTAAAAAATTTAATTTAAGAGTTCATAAAAGTTATGAAAAACGATCAGCAATTTGCGAGTGAATGAAACTCAATATATAATTCATTAAAATTAGCTAAACATTGAAGAGCTTAGCGTTCGTGTAATGAAAAGGTGATTAGAAACAGGTTTTGGTTGCGTTGGCTAACTATCATTGAATGGATTTCAAGGTGATATACAGACATATTCCAAACACTCCGATATTTTTGCTGTCAGTCACTGGCGAGTCAAGTCAAGTGACCCAAATCAGCACTTGTATGCAATGCACACACACTCAGCAGCAACAGCACCACCAGCACCAACACCAGCGTTTGCAGGGCCCGAGAGAGCAGCATAACTGAGTTCTGAGAGCTCGGGTAGACAAGAGTGTATGCAAACTCATAGCCTATTCTCAATCGCATCGATAGTCTATCTGCGAGTCGAGGAGAGCACACATTGACGACAGACTGGGAGAGAGAGAGAGCAGACTCTGGGCTTACGCTGTATTCGAGTTATTATTGTTTTAAAGTCTGTTTATTAATAAACTGTTTTTGTTTTGATTTGTGTTCAACATATGACCCGAACCTATATTAAGCTAATGAATGAGTTTATCGTCGATTAGATCTGTTGTGACAAACAGTTTGTTTGCAGTTATTGTCTTGGATTGTGTGGACGCCACCCATACCTACAAACATACCTCAGCTCTACCTTAAAGCCACCAAAAGCTCAATTCAACTCTCGTTCAGATCATTATCAGAGAAGAGATGAGTCGAACAGCGATATAGTTTTTCATACTTTTATTGCGTTATTATCACTAAAACTCATTAATTATTTAAATTAATGTTTGGTTTGACTCAAGTTTTGCTAATTATTTATATTATATATTAAACGAAATTACTTTTGGTCTGAATTGAAGTGAATTAGTACTGAAACGAAAGACAATTTAATATTTGCGACAACTCTTCGCATGTCTTGTCTGCCAATTGGTTGAGCCGTTTAGACACAAATGTCTCTAAAGTAATGACTTTTTCAATAATGTGATCCAAAATTGAATCAATAGTTAAGTTTGTGTCGAAAGGCAGACATCGCTTACTCAGACTGTCTTTCAGTTCATTGACATCACTTCCAAAGAAGAGATTATAGTTTTGATAATTATCTTTAATATTAACGATAGTTTTGGTACGAAATCCAAACAATTATTTATTTACTTATTGTCTCAACAATTGATTGATCAACAGATCATAGACTTGACTCAAACAGACATTGAATCGATTGAAGTATTTGTTTATCATTTGATTGAATCGATTGTCAATTGAAATGATGCCTAACATTAGGGGAAGATTTAATGAACTGATTGGACGACAATTGAGTCAATTCTCGAATTGTAATAACAATTCAAAACGTCATTCACTGTTGGATGAGAAGGAAATCAAATCAAGTAATGGCTCTTTCATTAACCGATACCTAAACGGGTGAGTCTTCGCTCTTTCTCTTCGCTCTTCCCTCTTCACACCAATTGTCTCATTAGTAATCATTACTTATTTGACACTTAAATGCAAACAACGATTGTTTTGCCTTCAAATCGATATTCAATTAATCCGAGTTTAGTCTAATTAGAAAATAGTTTCGATTTATTGCTTAAACTTTCGATTTTTGTATCGAAATTCAAACGCATTTGGGTTTCAAACTGTTATTCGGTTTACAATTGAGTCATTAAAAGGAAAAAAATACTTTTAATCCAAAGTAAAAATCGGCTAAACATCAGAATAACTCGTTTCGAGCTTTCGATACGTCAGTCATCACTTGAAAGTGCGTTTAATATGTTTGCAATGTTTAGCCGTCGAGTCGGACGACCCAACTATTAAACTTATTCTAGTTTTTAAACTTCATCTCATTTTTTGCTTTTGTTTTCTTATTGTTTTGTTTCAACATTTAATCAATTGATGATTCGCTTCATTCGTTTATCTAACAGTTTATTGAAATCAAATTAGGACTTAAACTAAATCCAAGATCTGTTTCAGAAGTCGTTTTTACCATAAATTGCTTTTGAGTTCATTTTAGATTAATATATAATTTAAAATCCATTTTAAATTAAAATATCAACGAATGCATTAACTTTTTGTGTAATTTATTATTTATTACTTTTTATGATAGTTTGCAAAAAATCTAAAAAACTTGAAAATAGAAATCATCGCAAAATTCAAATATAAAAAAGTAATAAAATATTGATTTAATGAGATTAAAAATGTTGGCATAAATTCGTAATTGTTTTGTACGAGTGTCGGGTTTCAGTGCTTGTTATTAATGACATTAATTTGCAAAACATATCATTAGTTAGTGTTTGTAAAACATTTTAGAGAATAAATAATAGAATAGTCACTCAATCGTTGAATTTTATTTGACTGAAAAGTGTATTTATTTTTGTCGTATCTATCGATCAGAAAACTAAATAAGAGTCATCCGGACATACTGTGCGGCAAAACCTGCTATGACCTGCCCGTCAAAGAGATCAATAAGTTGTCGAACAAACTGGTGTCGGCGTCGACGGGGCCGGGAGGAGGCCTGACTCAAGTGAATCGGCGCTCAAAGCCGTTTGATTTGACAGATGTCGTCGACTTTATAGACGAAGACTATAACGAATCGAACAATAGTTTGCCGTTTCTTAAGAATGAGAACATTAACGGAATAATCAGTAAAAGCAATGATAAGAACAAAAACAATAACAATAATAATGAGAGCAATGATGAGAATTGGGAACAAAATGAATCGATAGAGAGCTCGGAGTCAGAGAGCGATCGCTTGCATAAGAGCGCGACTATGGCTTTGGGCGAAGAGATCGCAGGCGTCACCCGATGGGACTCAGCGACAGACAATGCCTTCGGTATCGCGACTACACTTTATGAATGCCATCCGCAGACCAAAGAAAAAGCCGGTTTGTTATGGGTTTATGTGTTAATGTGTTTCCAAACTATTTGGCCTTAATTTATGTCAAATGACTATATTTTACGATTTTATTAACTCTAGTAATGATTTTGACTTATATTGTGGCCAAAACTTATTATTAGATTTATATTAACGTATATATCATTACCCGGTTTTGCGCTTCAGGCGAACCCATTGCCGACTCCTTTGGGTTATGTGTTCGCGAAAACAGTGCGATTCTGGTCTTAGCCGACGGCGTCAACTGGGGAGAGAAGTCGTGTTTAGCGGCTCGTTGTGCAGTACACGGATGTATCGATTACTTGAATAAAGCGCTCTATTCGGATGGATCGCGAATAGAGAACACTATGGTTTGCATACATCCCTTCATTGCTCGGGTCAACGCTTTACCAACTCATGAGTCATACTCTTTGTTTGTTTAGGATATTTTCGTAGCCCTTCTCCGCTCTTTCAATGCCGCACACAATCTCATACTTCAGGAAAACGGTTTACTCACCACTCTCTGCGCCGGTAATACTGACCAACAGTTCTGTCTCTTGACTCTCGGCTTATAATTCTTACTAACATTTTAGCCGTTGTTTGTCAACTCAAAAACTCGGAGCGATTTATTGTCTGCACCTGTAATGTCGGCGATTCCTTAGCCTATGTTTACAGCGAAAAATATGGGGTCCGAGAGATCACTCAGGGTTTGCATTCAGTTATTAATTATTTATTATATATTGAATACGTGTTTAAGTGATTGAATTAATGGCAATAAAGGCTCTCATGATATCAATTCGATGCGAGATATGAGGGACGCTTTGGGTGCGTTGGGTCCGGTCGACGGCACTAACCCCGAGCTCAACAACTTGACAGTTGCGATGACTATAGCGGACAGGGGGGACATCGTCTTTCTCACAAGCGATGGAATATCCGATAATTTCGATCCAGTCGTCGGAAAGTTTGCCATTCCTAAGAAGGAGAAGCCATATGTGGCCAAAGCTAACGGCGCGGCCATTGAAAAGTCAAACGAAGGTTGGATTTTATTTCTTAAATTAATTAATTGGTCCCAAACTCTTAAAAATTATTCTTTTTTTTTTGCAGAAAAAGCGCGAAAAAGTCGTCTAAAGCGGTCTAACAGTAATCCGGATCGAGACTCAGCACACCGTCCGGCGCCCATCCCTGACCTGCCTATAGTGTCTGCCAATCAGAGGCACGAACTATCACTGCTTCGAATGGAAGACCTCATCGTAAGCATTATTGTCGACACTTTTCAAATGTTTAGACATTGAATGAGTGTTTAGTTTATCTTTTGATGCGATTTGCAATCAATTAATAAACACAATCTAAACAATAAACTGAAAAACTGTTGTCTTTACAGCTAAACGGCGTCAATGAAAACGACATTCCGTGCACTTCAGCCAAACACTTGTGTCAACTGATGATCGAATTCTCGATGAAATTAACGACAGCTAAGAGACGCATATTAGAAGACCCAGATCTCTATGACAACGAAGAAGATAACTTCGGGCAATATGAGCAAAGGCAGAGGCGGCGCCGGGTGGGCGACAAGCTGTCGATGGTGCCGGGTAAGCTCGACCACGCGTCCATCGCCGCCGTCAAACTCGACTTTTACGGCCGATATAAAGATCAGGTGTTCGACACACAGTCTAAATGCGAGGAAAGGTATAATCTGAAGGCCAGAGCGACTTTGGCTCGATTTGAATCTCAAGAAGATTGCAGTGATTTAAGTGAATCTACCATTTGATGGGTTGGTCTTTCTCTCTAGAAATTTGAGTTTTGTTTTTCAATTTATTTGTCTCTCTATTCCTAACAACAATTCATTTGCTTTTCTATGACTTATATTGAATTTCGAAAATTTAATTTTGATTTTAAGAAGTCTTTGAATATATGATCATATGATTTGAATGGAAGTAATGGCACAAAACAAACCAAAACCGTATTATTTGCGTTGAAATCCTTGACATTATTCCTCTAAATTGGCAATTAGTCCAAACGTGAAGTGCTTTTGCATTAATGCCGACAATGACTTTGCAATCAAATTGACTCAAAAGTAGTTTTCTTAATGTTTCATATTTTCTAATTATATGCAGTTATTAGACAATTGTTTTACCTCTGCCTCCGGTGTCCTTTTTATAAGAGATTAGAAGAATCTCGGAATAAAAGCTATCCTTCTTTTCACTGAATTAGAGAATTGTCGTCTGTTTTCAATATTTATTTTAATGTCTTTTAAATTGATTATATCTTTTGAGTTTATTTTTGTTTTTCCTTTACTTAGTTTTTATTCTCAGATTCAGTGCTATTTCACATTTTATTTATTTTTAAACATTACTTTCATTTCCTATTTCTTAATATAATTTAACTTCAAAAGAATGATTGAATGATTTGTTTTCTTTATATTTGCTGAAAGACCTTTCGATCTAATCCTATATTTTTATCAAACGAATACGTATTTGAAAAGAAAGACTTTTTATGAAAGGTTTAGTCACGAAATCTGAAAGTAAAACCATAAAAGCAAATGTCGTTTTCATTCCTTAGACTTAAGCCTATTTTTGCCGAAAATGATATCGAAATGAATGCTATTATTATATTATTATAACTATTGAAACATTCCTATTCCGAGTGATTTAAAAGAATTAAAGTCACATTCGATTAAATGTTGAATTTGTTTCAAACAATCTGAAGGCCAGTCCTAAGTGAAGGCCTCAATAATCAATGCTCTTCTGATTCGTGTGAATCAATTGACTCAGACTTACAGCCAATTGATGAACAGATCTGAACGAAGAATAGATTTGTCTTAAGATTAATTGAATCGACTGACGATCAATGCTTAGAAATACGGTTTGAATAGGTTTCGAAACCAATTATTTAATTAAAAAACTAAATGTTTATAAAAAGCACAATTACAGGAGTTTAGGAATAAAGTGTTGAGTCTTTAGCTTTAATAAGTTTAAGGCCTCTATTCGTCTCATTAAGAGCTCATTATTTGTATTTCATGATAAGCTGTGGGCGAACGAACCGAACCGGTAGTTAACTCATTCTTTTTTAGCTAATTTCCAAATTAATTAGACATTATGTAAACAATCGGTAATTAAAGGCAAACAAGTAATGAGTAATATTGAGGCCAAACAAAGCGCAGATATCTTATCCAATCACTAGTTGTTTGCATTGAATCAGTCGTTTTGTAATTGAATTCAAGCATTAATTCAATTTATTTTCAATATTTAATATAAATTGTTAATAAAAACCTATTGTTGTCTATCGAATGGTTGGTTTAGAATGAGTTTAAAGAAAAGTTTAACAAAAAAAATGTGTTAACGGATTGTACTCTAAATGAATGAAGAAATGACAGCAAAAGATGTGATAAATTAGTGGATGTATTGATTGAATCGAAAGCTGATTCGAATCTATGGGCAGTTTTGTGAATCTAAACACAATTTTGAATCAAATAATTGTAAACAAATCAGAAATATATGATCTATGAAATGCCAAATACTTTTATCAAAAGCTGCCATTTATTGGACTAAACTTTCGAATAATTCCTGTAAATTAATTTTGAATCACTTTTAACTTAATAGTTATTATTATTTAATTTAATTCGTTTTTTATCCCATTTCTCATACTTTAAAAACTGTTGACGTTTTGCTCAATTTGTTTGTATTTTTTATTATTGAAACAAAACACTTGTTTTTGCTTAACATATAATAATGTATTAAATAATCTCAATATCTGTATTGACACCAAAATTTCAGACTTCTAGTCAAAAGCGTTTCATTGATTCTTAAATCGTGTTTAAACTTCTTTTCCATTTCTATGTCGAATGCAAATCATTTAAATCACTTTTTGTATTAATTTTATTTCATTTTATTTAATGTAAAAATTTGTCGAAAGAAAAAACTAATGAATAAAAAATGAGCAAAATTTTGATAATTATTTCACAAATGATTTATTTGAATAATTAAATAAAAAGATGAATAACATAATGAATAGCCTATGCAGTGGTCGGCGGTCTCTGTTGTGCCGCCGATTGTAGCGCTTGTATGGCAGCCAAAGACGGCGGAGCAAAGGGAGGCGGCGGTCCTGTCGGGGGTCTCATACCGGGCATCATAGGGGGCGGCATCATCATTGCTGCCCCAGGTGGCAGAGGAGGCGGCGGAACGTTCGGAATCATCGGCAGTCGTCCGCCAACTGTCGGGAATCGGGCGCCGGGAGGTAGTGGCGGCGGTGGCGGCAGAATAGCTCCGGGCGGCGGCTTCGGACCCGCGAACGCACTCGACAGCGCTTTACTCGCCTTAAATGCGGCCGCTTTTGGACAAATACAACCATTTTGTTAATTATTGACAATTAAAAGGAATATTAGTTTCCCAAGAGATTAATGAACCGATTCTTCAATCAATTCTACGTTTAGTTAATTTAATAAATTCTATGAAAATGGCGAACATTTTCGTGCGATTTGCCAGAACTTCAAACCCTTATAACTCCCTTAACTCAATCAATCAAGACTTGGGAAACTGTTATACAATTTATTGAATTAAAATGATGTCAATGCAAGTCAAGTGCCAACAAATCATAATTAATACTAACTTAGAATACAATAGCAATTAAATTAATTTAATTATTAATTAAATACAACTAAACTAAACAATTAAACAAAACTATTGATTCGAACGCATATCTCAGTCTCAATGCGAGTAAAGCAACGAAAGAATAGAAATTAATAATTAGTAAGAATTGAGAATTGAATCGAAAAAACGAATAAAACGCAATAATCATAATTTGAAAGTATTTAATGAATAAAGGGTTCAAACCCTGATTGGACAAGTGGTTCCATTTGGCTTGACTTGCAGTGCTTTGCCTCCAACCGAGCGCTGACCCGACTATCGGATTAGTATTGGTTTTATAGCGCATTGAGAAGTCATTCATTCAATACTCTATTTAATTACACTTTCTATCAGTTTTTGATTCGATTCGCATGAATAGCAAAAATAAGCTTTAATTGCAATCAATTCAATGGTTTATCAATCAATCAAATAATTGCCAATAATTCAAAACAACTGACCGTTTGTTTGACTCAAACCAAACACTCATTCATTAGAATAGTTGTGTTTTCGGGTATAAACTCATAAAGAGTTAACAATTATTTAAGACTTAATTTAAATACGAAATTCAAAGTTAAGACTAAATGCAGTAAACATTGGGTTAACGACTGACTACTCGTTCATTGGATCGAAGGTTAGACTATTATATAGTATTTTATAAATATTATAGTTTATAAATAAACACTTATATAGACTATAATAGAGACTAAACGTTATAATTAGTGTTAATCTATAGTAAACTAAAGCCAATCGCCGCTAAACCCAATCAAATCAAGCTCCGACTCACTGGTGGCATCGATGAGGGACTGAGCTTGGTCCTCCATCCACTTCTGGTAGTAGAACTTCACGTTTTCCTTATGCTTACGTCCATTGCAGTGAGTCTTACGCACCGATGGCTATACAGAGATCATAAACAAACCATTAGTTCAATCATTGCCCTAATTGTCACAAATCGAGTAATGACTCAATCATTGAGTGATTGAGTGATTGAGTGAATGACTGACCGAGTCGTGTGTGAGGAAAGTGTCGCAATAATCGCAATAATACCTGTAATTCAATTCAATTTACCGTTTATTCAATTATGCATTCATTCATTGCTCACTCACTTCGGCATTATATCGCTTTCCGCTAAATATTCACTTAATTGTTATTAATTTTGATTAAATTATTTAATTTTCACTTTAAAATCCATACATAATCTAACGAAAATACAATGATATATATTGACATAAATTACGTTTTGCTTTAATTGTTTTATTGTTTTTTATTACAGTATTTCAGTTTGAAATCAGATTAACGTAAATAGAGATAAAAATATTAAACTGCCGTAATATACAGTATTATAATTAATTTATATTACGGTAATTATAATTTATTACTAACGATACAGTATTATTACAAATACATATATACAGAACCGAATTAACGTAATTTGTATTAAAGTAGTCTTCATTAGAGCTCTAATGGGGCGGACTTTTGCCGGTCCGGCCCAACATATTTGTAATGATGGCCCGAAAGGCAAAATTTTAAACTATTTAAAATTATAGTTTTATTAAAATAATAAATAGAATATAATTCAATGTTAATGAAGAATAGTTTAAAATAAAAATTGGATATAATAAATAAAATTTTGTTTACTTTATTAGCATTTAAATTAAGGTTTTTACACTTTCTTGCTCTAAGTCTAGACACTTTTATATGGATATTACTAGTGTTGTAAATTTGGCAATTTTAAAATAAAAATTTTAGAAAATCTAAACATTTTAATAAAATTTTTACTATTAATATTTTTTTTATCTTAGTTTATATCTTAAATTAAATTTTGTTACTTTAATGTAGTTAACTTGATGTTTAATATGTAAAACCTAATTTTTTTTAATATTTAAACAATTTTATGCTTAAACATGTAAAATTTAGATTTTTGCCATTTCTGGCAATTTCTGGCAATTCTGGCAATTTCTGGCAACAACTATTGAAATTGCCAGAATTTAACAACACTAGATATTACTGATACTATTCACAAGTTTAGCCTCCAATCGAGTAAAGGTCTGTTCAAAAACACCGAATTTAGTCAATAAAGTACAGTATTATTGAGTCTCTGATTAAGACTCGAGAGTCTGAATCAAATTGATATAACAGTGACTAAAGTGAACCTTAAAATGATTTAAACCCAATTCAAACTCTTATTGATTAATTGGTTAAATCTTTTTGGAGTTAAAGCTAAGTTAATACGAAAAGAGCAAAAACTACCGAAACTTCGTCTCTGACTCATCATTGATGTCCAATGTTTTGATTTGTAGACAAAATGATTAAAAGAATACAAATCGCAATAAAAATTGATTTAATTTTCAAATTTAATATAATTTAAAAATTGTATAATTAGTTACAAAGAAATTAGAAAAACAAACAGTTTTTGAACAAATGATGAATAAAAATGATTTCAAACTATATCTCATTTAATGTAAAATATCTTAATTTAAATTAAAGTCATATCAAACTAAAGGCGACAACGATTTGCAGGAAAGGTTGAAATGATTTGAGTTAATCATATGAAGTGCTGTTCAAACAAATGGAAAAATCAATTAATTTCTATTAAAATCTTATAATAATTATCAAAACAAATCGAATACCCATTTGATTGCCGTCTTTAGTAGTGAAGTCACAGTCTTTGCAAATGACGTCAAAAGAGACTAATTCGGGAAAAGATCTTAAAACCGAACTTTGTTTGAGTGGCTCGGGTTGTGCGGAGTGGGCACTGGATATGTGTTCGTCGAAAGCGGTTTTGCAATGTGTGGTGAAATTGCATTTTTCACAACTGCGTCGGCTTATGAAGTGATGGGTTGTTATGAAAGTCTTGCACTCAAAACAAGTCACCGTTCGGTCGTTCGACAGAATCAATACATTCGCTTCCAATTCACTCGAATCGTTGCACTTCTCTTCGACAGTCTCTTCAACGGCCTCTCCGTCTGAGGGCTTCTTGGGTTCGGCACTAATAGCGAAACTCTTGGCCAACATTTGTCTCAACTGTACGTCAGAGTAGTCGCAATCGACCGGCAAAATGAAGTTCTCAAACGAAGAGTTCGGATCCGTTAGACTGATCTGACACTCGGGCTCTATCGACAAGAAGTCGGCGATATTGGGTTCGCAGTCCACTTCACAACTCACGCTCACCTCCTCTGAACTCTCAGTGGTCGGTGGGTTCTCTCCGAAGCTATTGTATCCAAAAGCCGGCAAATTAGGGGTAAAGAGCTCTTGTTCTTTGGCCCGAATGCACAGTTGCTTATCGTCTTCCGCCACAATATATGGCATTATTTCAAATTCTAATCAATTAATTAAATTATAAATAATTAATAAAAAGCGAAAACAATCAATAGGTTAAGCCTTACTCTCGTCGACAGAATTACTCGGATTGTGTCCTTTGAAAGAGTGTTCCTTCAGATCGACTTTAGTGGTGAACGTGAGGACACACTTCTCGCAGTCGTAAACAGAGGCGACCGCGTAATGAGTGGCCAAATGTCGGTAAATAAATTGCGACAAATTCTTGAACTTTAATAAATCGAATATTCGAATACAAAAAGGACACATCACTTGGTTTAGGTCTGAATGGCTCTGCAATTGTTGGTTAAACGATAACAAATCGATTAATCATTGAAAAAATGAGTCAATTATAACAAAAGATAATTACGGCTTCGAAATGATCCAAAAGATTCTTTTGAAACGATGAACGATATGAACAAATATCACAATAATATGGCCTAAGATTTCAATTAACATTTTAAGTAATAATAGCAAATAGTTTAAAACAATTTGTATTTACATTTCGCCCGAAAAATGACAGGTTTTCATGTGTTGAATGAATGGATGTCTCGCATAGAAAGGTAGGGCACAAATACGGCACGAGTAGGGAATCAGTTTGAGGTTTGCCTATAAAATAATGCAAAAATGGATAAAATACTATATGAGTGCAAACGCGTAAACGACAGACCAGTTCGTCGTGCATATGAAGAGTTCGGTTATTGAAGAATCGCAAACAGTGTTTACATTCCGACTCATTGTTGTCGCCCTTCCGAACCCGTCCGCGCCGTTCCTTCTCCAAGTGTTCCAATAAGTGCTTTACTAACAGAATGTTATCGAAAAACATTTGACATAAATGGCATTGAATTCGATCTTTCGGTGACTCTTCTTCTTGTGAACTATTTTTGGCAAAAATAGTCTTCAATTTGAGTGAAGAGTAATAATATTCGTCAACAAAGACAGAGTTCGTGTCGTTTAACGTTTCAGTTCGAATCACTGTTCGTGTCGGCGCCGGACTATAGTTGTTCCCAATTGAAGCCGAGAGCCGGACCTGAACTGGAGTCGGAATTTGAATATTAGTGTTCTGTTCGGGTTTCCGGAGTCCGCACTGCTCTGAGATGTGTTTAATTATGTTATAAAACGCCGAAAAAGGATTAGTTCCGTAACGTTCTCTCCAAAGAAGTTCTTCTAAAATGTTGGACAGAATGTCGAGATTAAGAGTCGATAAATCAAAGTCTTTGAAGAATCGCTGCAAGTGATGGATCAGATATCCTCCGATTGTATTCAAACCCAATGTCTTATTTGTAGCCAAAAAGTCGTTCTTCGACTGAATCAAGACTTTGAAGCCGTAGTCTCTCAGAGCCGTAAACTTAGATTCAGTGGTTCTGATAGTCGTTCCCCTTTCGAGCCATTTGATGAAAGGCATAAGTATTGCTTGTTTTCCATTCTGTTGAACAATACTAGTAATCGGAACAACGCATAGCTTTGTGCGATGACTGACCGCTTCCATTGCGCCCAAGACATGGAACCTTCCGACTTGAATGGTCGCGATCTCCACATCCCTATGACCTGAGCCTAACTTCGAGTCTTTGGTCCGCAAAGCGAAAGAACAGACTTTTTGCAATTGTTGCCAAACATTGAAGATCTTTTCGGTGCCCATCTCTATCTGACCCGTTTTGATCAGATCCTCGACATCGACTTGTATGGACCAGTAGTAGATTATGAACAGCAGTTTCGACACCGGCATATCAAACTGCACTCCGGCGAAGATGCGCGGCCTATCGATCACGTATGAGGTGTTGCACCTGATGGCAGACAACGGTTCGGTTTAGATATTAAATACTAATTGAGTGACAACTTATGCAAACCTTTGGTTATTGCACTGCCAGTACTCGTTCTTTTGGTTTTGGGTTTTGTTCACTTGATTGCAAACCCCTTTCTGGCATACTTTGCATTTGGGGGGTGTAATGAGTTGGGCGCTAACCATCCAAGCGATTGGAGACTCTTTGAACTTCTCTTTCATCAAAGCGTTGTCTAAAATAGCGTTTATTTATTCGATTAACTCAACTCTTGATATGTAATCAACAAATAAAACCATTTATACCGAGTTTTATGAGAGAACTGATGAGATCGTCGATATTTGAAGGCCAGGAGAATGGAAGCGGTTTTATAGTCAACACATTTCTCATATTTATCTTTTTCGATGAGTTTTGAGTTCCTTTCAAAACAGTCAGACAATCGAATAATGGATCCGTTCTTTGATTTATATTCGTTTGGTTAGAGTCTGAGGAGTTGGTGACCGAAAGGGTTTGGTTTGCGTTCGGAAACCGATTTACGACTGGACTGTATTGACTAACCACTGGTCGCGGAGCAGCGCTTCTATAGGCGGTGTGGCCTCTCATTCTGGTGGGTATACCGGTATAGCGATGAGGAGCAGCACCGGTGTAGGTCTGCGCTGGTAAGTTCGAATAAGACTGTTGTTGAGTCGCGGCTCTAAATCGGGGTTGACTTGGATTTGTTAATCGGATTCTAGGATTAGATATATTGGTAGTAATGAGGTTCGGGTTCTGTTGGTATATATTGTTTTGTGTCGACAAATACACGTTCGGCGCAGATATGGCGCCGGCATTAGAGCGCGGAATCATTAAATACGTCGGATTGACTGTCCCTTCCGATGACAATATAAGCCGAACTCCGGGCGGAAGTCCTATCGGGGAAATCATGTTCGTCGCCGCCGGCGCTAATATCAGTGGAGACGTAACACCGGCTGAGCTCGAAATGGGGTATAAAGTGATTGGAAGTCCATTGAGGACCTGGTTTTGGACAGTGATCGGTGGCATTGATGTCATCATTTGTGGAGCGCTTGTCATCACGCGATTAATGGTCGACGGAATGGGAGCTCTAATCGATTGACTCGTCGGCTGTATATTCTGTTGTCGGGTGCGAACGGATCGAACGGGAGTTCGGGTCGGAATTGATATAATTTTTGTGGTTTCGGATACAGTTGTAGTGATCACTCCAATCGCTTCCGTCACTTCATTTTCGGGCAAAAATTTAACGTTTTTTGTGGAAACGACTGCTTTTGCGTATTCGGTGTACTCTCTCTTTGCAGCAATCGATTGGTTCCACTGGTTTGTGGTCAGAATGTCTTCTTCGCAGTCAAAGCAAAGGCAATCCGTGAACTCGTCGTCAAAGCTCTCGCATTCCATCTCAAGAGAGCCTATTATTGGATCCAAATATGATTTCAGGGGTTTCTCTCTTTTAGTGCTGTAAGTCTTGCCAGTCTTCGGCAAAACCGTCGGTTTGTCCGACCCTTTCACGACATCTTTGCCATCGATTACTTCAATCACTTCGATATCACTTTCATTCTTATCCATCGTCTCATCCACTGGTTTGTGGTCTAAATCGGAAACCACATCCATATCCAAGTCAGGGATCAAATGCTCGCTTTGAGATCCATTGCAATGTCCGTCAGGTCTGTCGACTTCATAAGTGCCGACAATCTCTTCGACGACGTCCTCAACAGTCGGCAAAACCAACGGTTCGTTTGGATGTAATTTAATGACAATTGGTTTTCGGTATTGGTTTGGATTCGTGCGAACGATCACTCGATTCGATTGTTCCGTTTCGATGTGAATCAGTTCCTGACCTCTGAGTCGACTTAGATTTTGGTTAACATTTGGCGCAACTTTTGGAGCGATAGCGCCGTAAACAGTGCGGACGGGAGTTGTGGTTACTTTCCGCGACTCTATTCGCGATCGACCTCTCATTCCGGCGATTGCTGTCATGTCTTGAGACGGCGTGTAATCGGTGTCGACTTCAACGCCCAGACTATTCCTCTTCGTCTTATTGGCCAACATATCAATAATAATTGAGTTATTCGGAGCCGAAGTTCTCTTAAGCGAAGGCATTGTTTTGTTGGGGTTTTGCGAAACAATTGACAAATAATTGGTTTTACTTTCAATCGGTTTAACGAAAGTATCTTTTTGTGAAATGAAGATCACGTCGTCTTCAGTGGGCTCTTCCTCCGGAGCGTCGAGTAGTTGCCAGTTCTTCTGAGCGGCCAGTGCTGCGGCCCTCCTCTTCCGGGGCGGTTCGTCCCCCAACAGGTGCGCCAACTGCTCGTCTGAAGACGTTTTCGCCATTTCTCGAGACCTCAACACAACTCAACACCGATTTTCACAACTCTTTCAAGACTTGACTCAAATTGAGTTGAATTTCGCACAAAAACTCATTTAAAATGTTTTCATATTTTGTTTTGAATTACGTTTTAATTGAAATTAAGGTTTACTTCGAGTTTAGACTCAATTCATGTCTTTTGTTTAGATATCATAGAAATCGATGTTTTGGCAAATCTGTGTCCAATCGAAACCTAACTAAAGAACCCATAAATGGCGTCGCATTAGGTGTGTCTTATGTGCAATGGGCGGGGCTTTAGGGCGTTCTTTGTTTCTATTGGTTGATTCAATGACCCAAAATGCAGTTCTTATTGATTTGCGTTTTACACTCTTTGCAATTTTTACTCAAATGATTGTTTTATTTACACATTTTTATTTTTATAAAACCCCCAAATTAATATTAAATTTAATTTACCTAGCTAATTTTTAAATAAATATCTGAATAATCAAAAGTTTAAATATATTTTTAAACTAATATATTAATTTGACAAAATAATAAATTTTAATTTCCTTGGAAAATTTTTTACCTAGAACCTAAAATTATTGTTCTTTTACAAATACAGTTGTCTATTTGTTTTTAACATGTTTCTACTTCCATACCATTTGAATGTGACTGTACTTACAAACGTTATTTTTCAATAATTTAAATTTTGTTTAATTATTAATTATTATAAATTTATGACAATTATTCAAGTACAATAAAACTATTTTATTACCCTTAGACCATTTTAAAATAAATTTTAAAATAATTATTAAATTTAAAGTCTACTCATTATGCTAATCGTTATGCTTTTCGATATACATTTATTATAATTATTTCAATTATTAAAAATGCACTCTTGAGTCGTATGAGTCTTAAACTGTTATTATTTCAAATTAATTTTTTTAAATTTAATGATTGTCACCATTGATGTAGTGATGCTATTCTTTAATTTATGTATTTCTGAATGTTATTTATTTACTATATATAACAGTTATAGCAATTATTCTTTTATGTTTCAATTCAATAAAAATTATACAAAAAATACTCTTTAATTAGTTGAGAAATAATCAATAATTAAAATTGAATTTAAATATAAAATGCAAATGCAATCACCGATTCTGTGCTGTAGTGTAATGTTTGAGGTTTTACTTTTCGGTTTTAATACAAAACGAAATATTATTTACTAGTATTTGATTTATTATTGATTTATTTGATTTAGTATTTAAAAATACGTATAAATAACTACAACTAAATCTATATGTTTATTGAAAAAGCATTAAAATTGGATATGATTTGTAGAACTTATATACTCCAGACTAGAGCTCGCCGTTTATGATATTTTTAAGAACCGAACCGAACCGGAACCGAACACTAGTAGAACCGAACCGAACCGG
>JAQIYC010000096.1:0-20813 GCA_034699545.1 Porobelba spinosa
AGAGAGAGAGAGAGAGAGAGAGAGGAGAGAGAGAGAGAGAGAGAGAGAGAGAGTTTGAAAAAATCTAGTGATTGTCTCTTATTTTTGCTGAACTGGTATTAGAATAGAATCGTAAGTATATATATGTTTAGACTTCATTGAACTCCCCCACCAGACCAGTAGTGGCAGCAGTGCCGGAGCCACCAGTGCACCGGACGATTGGCAAGAGTCAATAGTGGAGATCGAGTATAGACGTATAGATGCTAGGATGTGCCGATGTGCCTCCTGCCTTAGCCCCAACCCCGAGCCCCCTTGCATAGGTGAATGCCATAATTTGATACAGTAATTATAGCTATGCAGAGCTCAAACACAGCACATCACCGCCTGAAGGACAGAGAGAGCGCCGAAATGCCCGAAATTAGCTCTGACTTCAAAGGTGAGTGTAATTATGCTGTCTATTGCAAAATAGGTGTTATTAGCTCTACCAAGATAATAATGAAAGAGTAAAGTTTTAGAGCGACTCAACGCTCAACAATCAAATGCACGACCAATGGGGTGTTCCCAATCACGAATTTGAATATTATATAAAAAGTATAATACTATAAATGGGGGCCAAAACACAACACAAAGAATAGGAAAAAATTTTTAAGATGTAATAATGATAGGCCACTAATGATAGCCAGCAAACTTGCAACGGCACAAAGTTCATTACCACATTATATGCCAATTGTGTGCAATTGTGTGGATTGGATGGAAATAAAACTAACTTAAGCCCTAATATCATAATAGAGTGTAATATATAGTAATAATAATCGCTATATTTCGTTGTCGACTACTCTAATGTCATTTTTGGTCAATTTTCATCGAACTATCACTAATGATCATAACTAAAAATGTATACACTTTTACACACTTATGCTCTTACACTCATCCACTCATTCACTCATTTGCTTTAGTTTTGCTTTTAAATAGCAATAAGAAGTTTGCTTTCAATCGCTTTCTATGTCTTTCCATGCCTTCCATGCCTTCCACTGCTCTCTACCCGATCTACGAGTTTAGCGATCGTAATATCGAATTTAATTGATCAAACAATCTAACAAAGGTTACTTTAGACGATCACTCATAACGTTTGGTTCACACAAATATAAACTGAATGAATGCCTTAATAACACTATTACATCACATCAAGCAGAGAGAGAGACAAAAAATGGAAAGGAATGAGAGGAACGGTTACGCTCTTTGAGCAGTGAACAGAAAATGAAACTTTTGTTAGCATTTCATATCAAAAACTATATAAATTCAAACATTTTTCGTCCGCATAATGAATGCAATAGTGAATGAAAAGCCATTTGAGAGACAAAAGCCATTTGAGGACTCATTAATGCATTGATAAGTCGGCGCAGAAACGAACGAACGATTAATTAGAAAACAGCGAAAAGAGTGAAAAAGAGTGAAAACACTGAAAACACTGAAAACACCTACGAATTAAAATATTGACTTTCAGGGCTTAAGTCGGAATTATTTGCTGTTTAACACTTGCTGTTGTGGTTAGACATTCTAGACGTTCATTAACTATTCATAAACTTTCCCTTTATTTATAGTAGAGTCTGGCTATACATCTATGTTTGAATCGGGGAAATAGGGGTTCGGTATCTATTAGGCAACAGAAAAAAATTACGAGATTTTTGTTTTTATTTCACTTAATATTTTCATATCTAATTAGCAAAGTCTGAATTTTGACGGAAAGTTAAATTGATAATTACAAGTCTCTGATAAGAATACATTGGTTTTTAAAAGTTTTCCAATTTTTTCTCTCTCTCTCACTATTCGCTCTTCCCATTCATTGCCATTTTAATCAATTTAATCTAAAATGTAATTTAATGTACTGTACAGTAAGAAAAGTTTTAAATTAAAATTATTATTATTATTATATATTTCTGTTTTTGCCGTTTTCTGAATTAGAAATTAGAAAGTTTTTTCATTAATTAAGATTAAATGTGCATTAGATTCGACATTGAATTCCAAATATATAAAACTACTAATTCTATGCGTCTTATAAACGAATCATTAAGATTCAGAACATTGAACTAGAATTTGATTCTAAACTATTTTATCATTCGGTATCAGTTGACAAAATTCCTATTTTTAAAATATGTAATTGATTATCAAATGTATTTTTAATGAAATAAAAATAAAAATATGTTTCATATGAATATTTCTCACTGTTATCTATAAAAAAATTCTCATTCAATAGCCATTAAATTTCATTTAATATTTTTAATATCCATTCTTATATAGATTTCTAAAAAGCGGATCCAATCAGAGTATAAGACTCGAGGTATTGCTAATCACTTCCTTATATGTATTGTGTTTTGTGTCAACTATTGGCCTGTCTTTTCATTTCAGACAATTAATTATTTATTTAAATTTTGTTTAATTCAATTATTCTTATGAATTAAATTCAAATTAAGAAAACCTCCAAAACAAGTGATAAATGAATTATTTACAGATAATTCGCGCCAACTCTGAAAACGAGTTAAGAATTTATATGAGAATAAAATTTATTTGAACTGAAGAACAGCAGGAATTAAATTATACATTTCTGAAACACCTTTTACAAAAAAAAAGATTTTTTATTATTACTTAAATTAAAATTTTTTTTCAAAATTCTTTTTGTATCTCAAAAATAAATCTCTGAAAGCGATAACAAAAAAATTATTTTTCAAATTCTGACAAAAATAAAAAGAAATACATATTTATCTCTAGTCTTGTAAGAATAGATTTGATTGTTGTCTAAAAAACTATACCTTAATATCAAAAGTTTATTCCCTTATAATTACTGGCTTTGAAAGCCAACACTTGTAAAAAGTATGAGAGAGAGAGAGAGAGAGAGAGAGAGAGAGAGAGAGAGAGATACAAAGTTGGTCTCATTTGACTCATTCGTATCATTCTCTCAATTCTAGTCTCTTTTAGATTACAATGAGAGTAAAGGTGCTGCACATCCCAGTGCTGGTGATATAACAAGAGAGTTAGTCCAGAATGAGGATATAAAAGAATTTTAACAAGGGAGGGGCGGGAAGGGGGTAACAGTGGCTTTGACTTGAATTTTTTCTTTCATTTCACAACAATTCTGTGAAGCGTTAGAGTGAATCAGTGTTGGTCTCTGAGCCGATGCGAAACTGAGATGTAATTACAGTAATAACACGGATCCTAATAGTTAGTTGGCTCGTCAAACGATTACTTGGACGGCGCCAAATGTGGGGGTCGACAACACCGCAACCGTACTTTCAATCTCATCAAACTACCAATATCATAACAAACGGGGGGGGGGGGAACAGCACTGGCAGCACTGCAGCACCGGCAGCACCGGCATCGCTCAAATCTGACTTTTTATTTTATTTGATTTCTCTAAAACATATTCAAAAATCCTGTTCAACAGTATTCGTGTATTCAGATTAGGAAAGGCGTTGTCACACAACTGCGGATTAGCACAACTCGACCTTAAGTTCAATACTAAAAATTCAATTTCTTTTCTTATTCTTTGCATTAAAAACATTTAAATTAAAATTCTGTCGAATCCCTACGCAGTGGACAGGGATTAACGTCAAGCGATTGAATTAAGAATATAAATATCACTTTTATAGTGCATTATCCTTACCATAAAAATAATTCTTAAAATTTTTTTCTTGTTTTGAAAATACTTTTTCCTGAAAGACATTAACTGATGAATTAAATACGATATGGATCTAAGGGAGTGGGAGTGAGTAGTACTGAGTTTTAAAAATTGTTTGAATTGCCTGACAAGTCGTTTAATTCAAGAAGTGATAAAAACAAGTTTTACGTCAACTCTAACGGCAAAACTATTTCTTATTTTATAGTTTTTTCACTTCTTTTTTTATAAAAATTTTTGCAAAATATTTTGTTTGTCTTCTAATGATATCCGACTGAACGTCCAGTCAGTGCCAGCACAGACACTAACTTTCTATTTCTCACTGTTCAGTCGAAACCTTTAGGGAATGTCATATATGGAAAAAAGAGATAACTTAAAACTGGAGTAAGTATTGGCTCAAACTATATATCTTTAAAGGAGTATTGCATTCATTTTCCAATCCAAAGCTGTCGATTGCATTCGCATTGAGAGACCAACACATTTCGCTTCATTTCTATTACTTTGAAAATGTGAACCAAAACCCGATTCTCCCGCAAGACTCGGCCGACAGCGCCATTGATTCGCTTCTTAGTTATAATACAAAAAAGCTTTTTATAGAAAAACTCTTTAAACTGGACAGAGAATAATGAAAGCAATAGAAGAAATGCGATTTTTAACGAGAACCTATTTTCTTCTTGTTTCCAATAGAGCGGAAAGGATGAGAACGACAACAAAAATAAAGCATTTTTAGCAAAAATTTTAAAAGTAAACTGTTGTTCAATATTAGTATTGAAAAGCTATGCAGAGATGGGTTGGATTTTTGCCCCAATTTGCGGCTTTTGTTATAGTGTTTAGTCATAACAATTCATTTATGAGTGTTAGCTATGTTTGCTATTCCGACAACTCTGCCTACTCTGCCTATTCTGGCAGTGCTCGTCTGCCTGTGCTTTGCATTCTGTCATAATTAGGAAAAGGCAGTCATTGTTGGTAGGAATGGGAGACTAGCACTACTAGC
Organism: Porobelba spinosa; assembly: GCA_034699545.1. Taxonomy (NCBI): domain Eukaryota; kingdom Metazoa; phylum Arthropoda; class Arachnida; order Sarcoptiformes; family Damaeidae; genus Porobelba; species Porobelba spinosa. The sequence continues at coordinate 4,644 of JAQIYC010000096.1, forward strand.
ACTAGTAAGTGCTCCCATTAATGATTATGATGTTATATTATGTAATTAATTAATGGCACTTTAATTATGCCGAACGGCATCATCACAGCACTGGTTGGCGTCGGCAACGCATTCTACGCATTCGAGTTGGGCTCCAATGCATTATATGCCTTATGATTACACATCGCTATTATATGCTCTTGTCTTTAGCTCTTCTCATACACAGACACAGCGTTTGTCTTTCATGCGATAATTTATAATTACGGCAAAAGTTTATGTTATGCAGTTCGCAAACGATGGATAATAATAATAAAATGCAAGCCATGTCAATATTCTTGAGACATAAGCGCCAGGGGATACACACAAAAAACTGTGGGGATAAACATTTCTTCATGTATTTTAATTATAAGGAATTTTTTTCTTTAAAACATTTTATAATTTCATTGGAATTTTTTCATCGCAGAAATGATGGGAAAATTGCTTTTGAAAAATATTAGAGCCGCACGAGAACTGACTTTATGTACTTATAGTCGCATTCGTACAAAACTGATTGCCACTAATTCAGGACCAAATCAGCGATCGATTCATAACCAGATCCATTCAAATATGCATTTGACTATTAATTAGTTGTTTTCCATTGCAACCAATACAACCAGAACTTCCATTTGTTTCCTTAAGCAAACAATGACTGCAGACCAGAAGCAGCTTGGTAAATACACTCAAATATTTTCTCCACTAAATTGTTGTCTTAATTAAAAACAAAAACATACAAAAACAGAAATAATAATAATAATAATGATTGGCATAAAAATTTCCTTTAATTAGTTTTCAAAACTAAATTCTAGAGATAAACATTGAAAAAAGGAAAACATTATAAACGTCGAAAACATTGAATAATAATTACTTTTTTTTGAATACAAGTCACTATTGATTCGTATATTAATGGAAATCAATAATATGTTCGGAAAATAAGTGTTTATTATAGACATAACTTAGTGTCACATAAGTTACTGATTTTGAAGTCTCGTCTCTTTGATATAAAGCGCTTAATAACTGCACAAGAGATGAGCACTTGATTTTTGAATTATAATTACCAGGTATAATTTAGCTTTTGAAAATGCGTCTAGCTCAGTTTATTAGTATGCATTTTTTTAATGTTAGGATTTTTAACATGACTTCGTGAAAGATATGATTTGTTTCTCTTTTTTTCGATATATTGTTATTTTATTGATTAAAGGTTTGAGAAAACATCAAAATCTTAATAAATATTTAAATTTTGCTTATGAGAGATAATTCATAAATTCAATTCAATTCAATTCAATTCAATGCACTTGAATAGAGAATACAGTGTTTTGTTGGCAGTCGATAGACATAACTGAAATATCTTTACAATTAATTATAACTTTAAATAGATGTTGAAAGAGAAGAGATTTCTTCTATCAGTAGAATAAGAAACGTATTTCCCATACGGCTCTCAAACAGGGATTCGTGACTTTCGATATTATGCTTGACTTTTATTCTTAATTGAAATCAAGTAAACACTAGAATATCGATTAAATGAAAAATATATGTATTTTCGTATAATAGCGTTGGTTTGACTAATAATGCAATTATAATATTCCAGTCTTTGTAGACCATTGTCTGGGCGTTACTGAGTGCCAGTCCTTATATCTGGGGACTGGGAATACATGACCAAAATACTCTTGGTGCCTTTTAGAAATTTATTACAAACATATTTGAAAAATATTGGTTTATTTGTTATAAATAAAATCAATTATATTTAATTAAAAAATTCATTTGAAGCGGAAAACAATTCAATAATTTACATTCAAAATACTCTCAATTCAATCCTGGTCATCTCCCTCCCTCTCTCTCTCTCTCTCTCTCTCTCTCCCCTCTCACTTTCAAATAGTTATTCTTGAGTTCGATTGCATTTATTTTCGCTTAATTTTCTACATTCTATAGATGGAATCGCCTCAATAGACAATATATGCACAGATATGCAGCGCATCCCTGTTTGCCTGTGCTCTCATTTTCATATAAAAAGCAGGTCTTCTCTTCATTTCTCTCAGCCTCTTCACTCACTCTCCATACTTTCCATACTTTCCGTACTTTCCATGCTTTCCATACTCTCCTGCAAAGCTCTACTCCTACTCCACTCAGTATTTCTAGTCCCTCTCCTCTGGTTCCTCTCCCGGTGCTCTCTCCGTCAGTGTTAATGCCTATGACTTGCATTCATTCATTTCTCCCGTTTCTCGTATCCTCATCGGTAGTCATAGAAACAGAAAAATAATTTTGATATTGTGTGGACTGCTCTCAATCATGGATGCAATGGTTGCTCTTAATGTTTACTACGAGTTATTCTGTTATTCGCACTACATATACACATACAGTCACTACAATATATACCTTAACATTAGAATTCTGAGAGCGATAGGCAATACGTACGTCAACTGCTCTCTACTATCAGTGCTACTCCAGTACTATCTGTATTACTATTTGTATGAGTAGAACAAGACTAAGACTACAATTATTACCACTTCCACCCGATCCACACAATGGAATCACCGAAACAGCCAAAGCATGTAACTCATGGCAAGCGATCGGCGCTGCACTGACACTGCAATGGCTGTGCAATGCTATAGCAATAGCAATATAATCATTGCATTTCACTCTTTTTGAATCAATTACTTGTCTCTATTTAAAACAGATTTAAGTTCGACAGCATTTCAGCTTTCATTGCATTCTTGACGCTAACACTCGAACACTGCGTGTAATGACTAAATCCAAACCACTATTTGCTGGAGAGTGAGAGTCTACCACTTCTCCAGTGCATACCATACCGACGCAGAGCTATTCAAAGTGATTGTACACTTTGTAGTGTTAATATTCATAAACATTTAAAATCGCGAAACCGGATCTCTCTATCTCTCTCTTCTTTTAATTGCTTAATACCCTAAAGCCATTCTCTAAGCAAAGGCAGAGTTTTGCAAATTAAATAGATATCCGTATGAAGTATCTCAAGTCATACCATTACGCCATCGTATCAACACTTTTATTAATATAATGTATTTTCTCCACAGTATTTGTCTCCACTCGAGTACACATTATCTCATCTAATAGTGAGGACAAAGTGAAATCATCGCCGATCTGTCGAACTGTGCCGAACAGACATATGTAGAGCAGAGCTCAGACTAGGGATAGATTTGGCACAAAAACATACACTCAGTCACTGTTTGCTAATGTATGCGCTTATGCGATGTTTTTTGTCAAATGCAAAATTTTGTTTTAATAAAGTCTCATCTCTCTCATTTCCAATCTCCTTCTCTCCCCCTCCCTCCCCCTCCCTCCTCCCATCTCTCTCCCTCTCACTCACACATCCCTCTATTCCTCTCCCACTCAGACGCTCTCCGGAAGAAAAAAGAATATTTAGCTATTGAGAGAAGAGAGAGGGAGAGAGAGGAGAGAGAAGAGGGAAATGGGAAACAGATTGAGGGAACGATTTGATAAATCAGAATGAAATAAATGGCTAAAATAGCAAAACAAGTAAAGCATCTAAACATCTAAACATCGCTGCATTTTAACAGACATACAAGACTTGTATGTTTTTCTATTATAAATATGAAATAACAACTCGTAGTAGTATTTACTACAGAAATACTATTGACTGGAGATAACAAGAGAAGTGGCACTAAAGCTAAAGTTAATTCTATTTTTCTCTCTAGTATTGCTTGTTTTGCAGACATTCGCTAAAAATGTGTTATTTTAGAGCCGATCGGCAAAAGAATTCATTGATAATTATCCCAATCATGTCTGGAGAAAATGTGAAAGAAAATTAGTGCCAGTATTAGTGCCAGTAATTTCTGGGGCGCCGATCAGTCGCTTCCAATCTATATGAAGAATAATCCGGGCATTCGAACAAAAGACCGAAAACTTTAATAACTTTTAACGACTACCGGTCTTACAAAAAATTCAAGTTTCGAATTCGACTTTCAATCAGACGTATAATAATAAACAGTAATAATAATAATAATAATAAATAATTGTATTATTTTTTGCAAACTTTAGCAAGGCAAAATGTAATTATTAATTTCTAGGCGTTATAGTTATAATACGTCTATCTATTTGTCGTTTTATGCAATGCCCTAATGAATGGTCAGATATAAGCTTTGAAGTCATTTATTGATTTTTATGCGCATAGAGTCGAGAAAATGCGTTATGAAGTGACTAAACGGCATAAAAAAGAGATCGATATTCAGTCTGAATGAGATTTTTCGGAACTCAAACACAGGTTTAAAAATTCATTACCAGAATATGTACTCAATTTCTTCTCTTTTCATATCATATGATTAATTGAATAAATATTTGGCAAATGTTTTGTTCAATAGTGACAATCGGTTGCAAATAAATAAATAAAATAATAATAATTTATTGCAAATGAATCGAATCAATGAAAATGAATGAATGAAAAACAAAGACTCGAAGAGTATCGCAAATCTTCAGAAATGGGCAAAAAAGCGAATTCTTCAAACATTTTCTTTCAATTCTATCTAAACTCAGCCGTCATTTAGAGAAAAAAGAAAATTCGTTCGACTAATCAAATCATGAGTCGTTGGGTTTGGGTTTGGGTTTGGGTCGTTGCTATATAACCCATTAATGCATACTATTCTCTCGCATTCTCTCCACTCTCTCCATACTAACCCTCCCATCTCTCTGTCTCTCTCACTCTCACTCTCTTCTCACAAACTCTCTTAAGTTTAACATTTGTGAAGCCTTTCGTCCAATTAGTGAAAATATCGGCGAATGGAGTTCTCGTCATTAAGAAACATATAACAAGATGGAGGGGCAGTGATTGGAGGGGCAGGGATGCTAACTGCATATTAAGCATATATCAGACAAATGAGACACAAGAGCTAGAATTGAGAGCAGAAATGAGTGAAAGCATAATAATATAAATTAGAGAATATATTCAATAAATTCAAATATGAAAAACTGACTCAAATCTGTTTATGCGTTTCGGTTTGCTTTACACGAATACATTGCTTTGAAAATAATTGAATATATTTTTTGTAAGAATTGATAATTAATTTTAGATTTATTGTTATGTAAATCAATTGAATAGAAACTGTTGTCAAGATTTTCTCATATATTGACACAAAAAAAGTTAGTTTTAATGCCATTGAATGCAGAGAAAGGAATGCCATTTCCATAATGACTAAACGCTACTTAAGTTTAGAAAACGTTTGTCAGAAAGTCTTTAACGAAATAATGTTTCATTTGTCGTTCGATTAGTATTATATTGAATATAACTTAATTCATGAGAAGAGCGTAAGAAAGATATAAATTCGCTTTTCTTTCCTTCTCTTCCTTTCTCTTCCTTTCTCTCGACACACAAATGGCAATAAAAGCGATAGAAGTGCCAGAAGTGATAGCTTTACAAATAATGTGTGGCAATAGTGGGTGGGGTGGTGTTACCAGTGCCGTTTGCCATACCAGTGCCGATGTAGGCGCTGCTGAGGACTCACCACTCTAGGCACTGAGCACTGGGCGATCCAATTTAACATAACAAGTGGCGTTCGGATGGTTAACCAGGGATTGCTTGCAATACAGATTACTCGGGAAGAAAACTTGTAAAGATAAAGGCCAGGCAGTAGTCGACTCTGTGTTCGTGTGTTGCCAGTGCTCTCTAAGAGCACACATAACACGACTACTAGTCGTAACTACAGTCTCACTCTTACTCTCTTTGCTCTCTCCTCTCTCTCCTCTCTCTTCTCACTTTACTCTCTTAACTGCCATTCGCTATCATTAGAGAATCTATTTGGTGACCACCACTGCTAACGGATAATCGAGTTTAAGGGTTCTTGTGATGGGATGGAGACGCCTCGCACTGACCTCAAACATTTGATAAGTCGTTTGTTAAAGTCTACGCTCACGTCGTTTAGCTATTGCAGAGTCTTATGGCCAGTCTATGCTCTCTCCACTCTCTCCCAACTCTTCCTCAGCTCTCCCTGTGCTCTAATGCCAAACAAACAGAACGAGAGTAAAGTAGAGTTGAGTTGTGCTAAGCTTTTAGTCATTCCATTTAAAGATACAATAAGATTCTGAACGAGTCGTTGCCATAAACGCTGATATTCTGATATTACAACACTCCTGGTCTACACATGAGATGCTAGACTAGCGACTGGTGCTCAGAGTCGAGTCAAGTCTTAGTCTGAGTCTTGGCCTGAGAAGAGCCACTTTTCACTGATTGCACACATCATATCAAAATCTAATAATTGCTCCGAACGTATGCTAATTATATTATTTATACATTAAATCCAATTATCTTTATTTTTTGCCCAGAAAAACATCGGCCAATGAGAGCGCACTAATCAATTCAAATTAAATATTTATCAAAACATGATTCAAATTTATCAAAGCTTAGATCAAACTTTAACTCTAGTATAGTCTATAGACTCTAATTTATAAGCAAATAATCTTATATAACATAATAATAAAATAACATTAAACTAATACTAATAAAACTTCAATTAAGCGAACGCTTCAGTTCTCGGCATAAATTTTTAAAAATATTATTACATCTAATTTCAAACAAAAATAGACCGAAAATATAAATAAATATCTAATTTTTGGTGAGAAAAATTGCCTGCCTTCTTCGCTGTCGGTATCATAAACGGCATAAATATAGCTATTGGTGTGAATATGATATGATATGTTGGCTAATAATATCAGGACAATCAAACATTAACTTTTCATAGTAATCAAGATTGCATTAGTCAAGCAATGCATACATAGTCTTAAATAAATAAATAGAACCGATTCCTAAAAAATAATCATTATATGCAGTTAATGCTCTTCATTTCCGGGCGGTTATTGACTTTGGAGTGGGGGTGGCTTTATAATCACATTCATATTACCAAGATTCACTTTATGGCAATCGGCTCAGGACAGCATTCTATCTCTTTCGCATCTCTCCCATTGCTGACGGCTTCTAAGACTATAGCGCAGGTATCGACAGGTTTTCAACATTTATTATTTTATAATACATATTATGTTTAAACAAAGTTGAATCAGACAAGCCGTACCTTCTCTATCAGTCCATGCATTCAGTTTTGTTAGTTTTGCTTAAAATAATAAATTAAATCATAAAAAATAAATTTTATTTTACAGATTAAATCTGCAAAAGAATAATAAACTCAAATATTTTTAAATGTTTAGAAATAATTTTAAACAAATTTTTTATTAATTGCAGAAAATTTAAAACAAATGTTGCTGAATTAATTGACTTTTAGCCAGGCTACTATAATAGCTAAAAATAAGGTCAATACCATAATCCAACCCAATTTGGTCTCAACCAAACAGTATGTCTGACTCGACTCGTGAGAGCATTTTTGCCATCAGTTTAGTTCAAAGGCTTTGCAATGGAAACGATTGGCAAAACAAAACCAAACTTAAGAATAGCTCAAACAAAGAATTTTTATATTGAATTCTTTTCTTTTTACACAAATAGTTGAACTCTTCGTAAATGTATTCCATTTTTATAACAAATTGATTGAAATATAAAAATGTTTTTTGTAGCCAAAGAATGAGATGATTTGCGAAACGAAATGAAATGAGAATCTGGAGGTGAATCTGGAGGTGATCTGGAGGTGATTGCAGTGATGAGTGTTTGGCTTAACAGACAGACTAAAGAACTAAAGAACTAAAGACTAAATACTGAAGCGAAGTATTATTTTTAGCAGCAATGGTGACAAAAGTCCATTCAAGCGTTTCACTGCACGATATTCGCAAAATTAGAGGACCTCTGCTCTGCCTGTGCTCTGCCTGTGCTCTACACCAAAAAACAAGCTATAATTGCAATGACTTTCTACTAGTCTTCTGACAAACTTCTCAAAACAATTATAACTACTCTATTGCTATGCTTTGTTGTTGTTGTCTTATCTGTTTGACAACATTCTTGTTTTGTTCCGCTATTTAGAAAAAATAGTTTTGTCTTTTCAAACCGACAACAAAAATAATACAAAGCGTTTCAATGATAAAATTCTGGTCCGTTTTTATTAGCAAAAAATATGCAATAATTCTGAAGATTATGTTTTGGGCGAATATGTGTGACGCGAATCGTATGTTTCAGTTAGTGATTGCGTGTAATAGCAGTAAGTCATCAGACAATCAAACACTCGATTCAGAACTAGAAAAAACAGTTTTGGCTGAAGAGCACTGAAACAGCTCTGAAACTAATCTGAAACTTCTCTCAATTCTTAGAATTGAGTGAAAATGTGTAAATCATAGCTCGACTGTACAGTTGAATCAATGCACAAAAACTTTAATCGAGACTAAAATTATCTGCTTTTTGGTTCTTAATGATTGAATAGATTGAATATATGCGACAGACATGCGATTGCCGATGCATTTGGTCGACTAAATAAATTAAAAACTATTTTAGTCTCTCTTTCGCTTTTTTAATGCATTACTCACTTGGATTCTATCGATTAGAACAAAAAATTAATGTTTAGACATAATAGTGAGCGCAGGAGAGGGAGAGAGAGAGAGAGAGAGAGAGAGAGAGAGAGAGAGAGAGAGAGAGAGAGACCAAATTGAGGATCATTTGCAGGGATTATAATAAAAGAAATGCGAAAATGAGGGAAAAATTAATGGCAATAGAAAAATGAAAATAATGAAGAAACTGAAATAAATTCTATAACAAAAGGCTTTCTATAGTTTTTTTTATAGCAAATGACGTTTTTCTTATTAATATTAATAGTAATGAAATGATATCATATATACAAAAATAAATCAATTGATCAAAACGGGTAGAACTGTAAGGAATAACTTATATATACGAACCAAATAATAATACTATAATAATGGCAATAAAATAAGAAGACAGCACAAATGACAAAAGTATTATCGTTTTTACTTAATTTTCTTCATTTTATAGTTGCATTCGTTTTAATAAATTTCGATTTACATTACAAATACATTTTTTCAAAAAAAAAAAATCATATTTAAATTCGAAATAATTTTTACTTTAAATTATTTATAATTATTATAAAATACAAATGAATTTCAATAAGAAATAAAAATAAAATAATAATAAAAACAGAAAATGCTTAAAAATAAAAATTATGATTACAATTAATTTTGACAATGTTTTAACTCGATGTACGTCTTGGTTGAGTGCTTTTTTCAATTTGAAAATTATTACAATGAACAATTTTTGTTGGACTGATTTGATATATAGAAATGCACAGGAAATGTCAAACATAACTTAGAAAAAAGTTAACTTAAATTCATACAAAATTATATATAAAATAATTTTAGATAAAAAACATGATTTTTAGATAAAAGAAAAGGCTCTTTCGATTCTCAACATTCTATACAACATCACAATTCTTATTATATAATTTACTACAAAAATGTTGCAAAATTACAACAAAATTAGACAATATTTAAGTTTCATTTTTTCATATAATCATAATTGAGAACGAATGGGGAGTTTGGATGCAAAATGCAAACGAATGAGGATTGGATCGGATCCGGGATAAAACATAAATTTAATAATGAATATATGGAATATGTTTATGTCTTGTGTTCGGTTGGTTGTGTTGGACTCTGTCTGCTCTCTCCATCAGCTCTAATACATTCACAGCAATCAAACAGTGAGAGCGAGAGCACACAAAACCAATTTAATGGAGACTAACGTTAAGCTAAACAGAATTAGACATTATTTTAGATACAAACAGAATGCGAGACAAGTAAACGAAAAATTTGAGAGAATTGCGAGAAATTGAGAGGAGAAGAGAGTAGGGGAGAGAAGGAGAGAGAAACAGGAGAGAGCGGAGATGGAGAGAGAAAGGGAAGAGAGAGAGAGAGCGAGAGAGCGCTGAGAGGGCATCCACTCAAACAAATAACATAACAACCGCTGCATAACAGACAACAAAACTGAAGACAACAAAACCGAGTATTGCATGCAATGAATGGGCATTTCATTCATATCTAGCATTTCTTCACATCCGGGAATAGCGCAGAGAAGAGACCAGCTCTGAAGCACTGGTAGCTCTGGTAGGAACGAAGAGTCGGAGAAATTATCTTTAAACAGTCTCATCGAAGAATGAAAGCATCGAAAAGCAGAACAAATACAACAAATACAGCGAATATAGCAAAGAGTAAGAGAATCGAGAATCAGAAGCAGAGAATGGTTTGAATGGTTTGGTTGAATCAGAGCTATGATCGTACAGTATATTCCAGTGCAAGTATGCCAGAGCTGACTAACTGGTGAGATATACTTATAAGATATCTGCACAGAATATACTGTATGTCTGAGTAATTCATAAGACAGTACTGAAGAATATATTACATAAAGTAAGGCCACAGACAATGTGTGTGGCATTGAGTAGAGCCACTGCCAGTGCCAGAGCAGAGCCACAGCAGAGGCAGTGCTAGTAGTGCTCACTTTTCACAGAACAAACATATTACTGACTCAACCGAATAGAGATAAAGAAGCCGTTCTTTTCATTTAGAAAGTTATTAAAGAAATTTTAGAATCTATTGTAATGTCATTTCTGGCCATTACTGGTCTTCACGTTTTTAATCATTTTTGCTATTAATGCGAAACAACTATTGCGTAATATCTCTATAGTTTATGGTGTAATCAAAATATAAATATTTCAAAATTGCATTCGCTATGTAATTAAGGACAAGAGGGAGTATTTCAGTGTAAATAATAGCGACCCGTCCGTCCGCAAAGTTCATTATATCGGAGTGTAATGAATGGCAATCACAGTTTGCATCCCTTCCCCCGCATCGGAGCCGAATCTCTCACAAACATTTAGATTATATCGTTTTGCTTTCATATACAAAGTAATCATAAATTTCTTATATATTATATAATATAATTAAAGTTCGACTACAACTACACAACTTTTAGTTTTATTGTACCTTAAATTTGAAAATATATCGCAGTTTTAATAGTAGTATTAAAATTTCTCTTCGAAATTGAAAAAAAAGTTTTCACTATTAAAAACATTTTCTGAGGCCAACAATGATTTCTCATTTCTCATGGAATTTATAGACAGTATTCGGTATTTATATGTATAGACAGAGAAAATCTAAAACTTTCTTAAGAGTTGTTTTACAAACTTTTTTCTCAAATCTCTAACTTATTATTTCTCTCTCTTTAGGCTTTTGATAGGACAGGAAAGGCCGGATACACACAAATGATTACTTTCAGTATTAGTACTATTTTTTAGTAGAGAGAGAAATACGATTTTTATAGGATTTTTAATTTTTCAAAAGTGTAGGAACTTTTTGAAGCAAAAGTCCAAAGTCTTTATTAATTTCTAGTTTGAAGGCTATTAATACTAAGGACTCAACTGTTGTGTTTTCGAAGGGAACTGAAATTTTTATTTTCGTTGGAATTCTTTCATTTCATTTCATTATTTTATTTTATTTTATTTTTAATTAAATTACTTTTTTCTTTAAATGTTATGTCTGTGACATTTGATAATGAGTTGAACTTTAATTATCTGACACTTTCGATCTGTTTGTTAATAATATTTTGTTTAAAGTATTTTTAAATCAATATCTAAATTAGTATTTCTTATAATTTTTCCTTTAGATAAATAGTTAAGTTTTAGGAAATTTTTAGGAAAATGTAATTTCAAATGTATTTAGTAATGCATTGAACTTAAAATTTTAGTTTTTCATCTAAAATATATAGTAATGTTTAGGCTTTTGATAGTTTCAAATAACAATAAATAGATATAATATAATATTTTTTCCTATCAATCAATAAATTCATTAACGAAGCAACTAATGTCTTAAATAGTTATCAATTAATTAAATTCATAAAAATTCATAAAAACAGTGTTTTCTTTACGTAATCAATGATTTTCGAACAAAAAACACATAATTGAAGGAAAACTTAATTATTTACAAAAAATTTTTAAATGCTATTGAAATATATTCACATGAGAGAGGAATTAATGAAAAATTAATTATTATGGCGTTCCTAATACAATAATAATGATCAGAATAATAATAATAATAATTATAATATACTGTACAACAATTTTTGGTGAGCGGGTTAACCAGATTCTGGTCTTTCATTTACTTTTGTTTCAATTTACTTATGTATATATAAATGCAATATTAATTAAATTTAAAAATTGTTCTCAAAATATAAGTCGTCATCAGTTCTGATGTTTTCAATAATACAATAAAAATAATTGAAATTAATATAATAAAAATGTAATACTAATGTAAAAATAGAATTAAAGTGCAAAATATCATATGTACTATAAAAAAGACTAATGAGATGTCGGCAATGCTATCCTAGAGAACAAAATCGCTCATTCAGTCTAGTCGTGGATTTTTACACATGTTTTCTCTTTTTCTTACATTTCGTTTTCATTCACTTATGTCAAAAAATTCTTTTTATTTAACTTTTATTTATTCGTTAACTCTGTGTAATAGTAGGAACTATAAGGAAAAATAATAATAATATAATGAGTGTCTATTACAACAACTTAAATAAGTTTATGTTTTCATTGTTTCACTATTTGTGTATAAAATTCAAATTCAAATAATAATAATATCATTGAATATCAATAAATTGAATTCGTCTTCGAATGTGTATTCATATACTGTATATAACACAGAATTCCGGTCGCAATGGGTTTGCGGAACACATAATCACATTTTAATTGTAGAGAATTAAAGTTAAAGCTTATTCCTACCTGTGTTGGCGGCTGTGCCATACATCGACGGGTGCAGGAAAGCTGCGGCCGCACCGGCAGCCGCGTAGTAGTTCTGAAGGCCCGGATACATGTAGTTGAAAAGGCCTGAGTTGTCGTTCGCCGAGTCGGGAGCGTTGCCGACGCCTCCTGTGCCGGCACTGCTGGCACTTGAGTTGCTGTCCTTATTGTTGACGTTTGGGTTGGCATTGAGTGCCTTATCGGTCGAAGACTTGGTCGACAGCGAAATCTGTTCATTAAAGTTCTTTGGATTGCCGTTGACCGACACGTCGGGCAGAGACAGGCCTGAGGGCAGAGCACCCGACAGACCCATGAGCTGCAACTGTTGCATGAGATTAGTTGCAGATTTGGAGCGATTATCGACCGAATCCGGCACTGCGTTGCCGGCGCTCGTGCTGTTGGTGTTGTTGTTGGCGATGGTGGGAATGGTGGGAATGACTGGAAGCACAATACCGGACGCAATGGGAAAGTCTGCGCTGTTGTCGTCCTGACCTTCGATGAGTTTCTTGACTGAATCGATATGCAGTTTAAGGTTTTCGATATGTTTTTTCGAGAACAAGTGGTCTTGCATTGAGGTGGAGCTGAACTTCAGGTTATACTTAATGCCACATATTTTGCACTCTTCGATGGCTCGAGTATTCACTTCCAACTCCTGGCCAAACGTCTTCGCGAACTGCAGTCTCGCCTTCTTCTCCTTCGCTCTGGCGTTTTGAAACCATACCTGAACTACACGTTTCGGAAGGCCTACCTCTCGGCCCAAACACTCGCATTCTGCCATCGATGGGGTCTTATAGTCAGCAAAAATCGATTTCATGACTTTCAGCATAACTGTTGTCATTTGGGTTCGAAAGCGTTTACTCGAATTCGATGGCGTATTCGGTCCGGAGTTGAGGTGACGGTTCAGTGCGGACGCGGTCGACGATGTGGTAGAGCCCGGCGCCGGAGAGGTCGGGTTCGACTCATGCGACCAGTAGTAGTCAAACTCGAGTTCGTCCGAGTCGTCGGAGTCGTCGCCGTCAGAGCGGGTGTCGTCGAAGCCCTCGTCGTCGTTGGCGGAGAACCGGAGGGGTTGTGACAAATCGACTGGTTTGGAGAGATCGAGTGGAGTGTTATCACCGGTTAGACCACTGGCCTCGAAGGCCGCCTTCATCTTAAGACTTAGATCGGCAGGAATGTTGCCTCCGGTGCCATCTTTGCCGGGAAGGTTGAGCTCTTCCAAGTACTTCTTAAGGGAGTCCTCGTAGTACTTCTTCATCGTCGACTGGAGCGCCTCTGCCGTCAGTCCACTTGCGTTGGCGTTCCTCAGAATGTCGTCATTGGTATTGGGGGGCGAAGAGGTGTCGGTGAGGTCGGAGGGGTCGCCGTCGGGCAGAGCGTCGATATTGATGTCGCCTTTGGTGTATTGGTCCGCATGACGGGTCGCTAAATGTGATTCAAGAGCAGATCTGGCTTTGAAGAGCGCCCGACAAAACGGACATCTTTTATGAATGACCTGTTGATGGGCTCGAAACTGACCTTTTCTTTCTCGGGCTCTCGTGTTTTGGAACCACACCTGAACCACACGTTTCTTGAGTCCAACCTCTTTGGCTATACTTTCCAACATTTTTCTGCTCGGATTCGACTCAATCTGATATTTCTGGTAGAGATAATCCAACTGTTCCGGCAATATAGTAGTCCGGAGTCTCTTATCCCGGGGCTGTTCGTTGGCATTGCCGACACCACTGAGCGAGTCGTAGTCATGAGAGTCCTCGTCTTCGGGCAGTTTTCGCTTCACGGCCTGGGGTTGGGGTTGGGATTGAACTGAAGCACTCATTGGGTTCACCGAATTAGGAGACGTCGAGGCATTGGTTTGTGGGCTCTGTTGGGCCTCGTATTGCAAAATACCGAACGGAGAAGACGGCGGATAACTCGGAAACAGGTTTGGGTTCATTAAGTGCACCAATTGGTGTTCGCGCCACAGGTCGTACCGATTGAAAGCCAAACTGCATTTGTCGCACCGGTAGACGTTGGCCTGGGATTGGGATGACTGTCCAGACTGTTGCTGCTGTTGTTGTTGCTGTTGTGCCGGTTGTGGCGACTGTTGTATCACTAGTTTGTCGGGAGTGGCAGACGTGCGCCCACTGTCTATAGGTGTGGGTGTAGTGGATGGCGCTTCACGGCTGACACCGGGCGAAGTGGACTGCGCCCTCGATTCGGCGGCGGCCCTGATCTGAGCGGCCAAAGGGTTCTCGTCCTTAAAACAGGCGCTCTTTTGGTGTTTAATCAATTCGTAATAGCGTTGGAAGACTTGCATACATTTCTTGCACTGGTAGTTGAGGCCCGGCGTGCGTTGGAAGCGTCCGGAGCCGTCGTCTTCTTGAGGGACTGGCGGTTGGTTTTCGTAGACTTTTCTGGCCTTTTGTCGCGCGTTTTGAAACCAAACAACGATAACACGTGGACTCAGATTCAGAAGTTTCGACAAATACTCCAAATCGTCGTCTTTTGGATAAGCATTCGATTCGAAGAATTCCTGCAATACTTTGATCTGATAGTCAGTAAATCGGGTTCTGTTGGCTCTCTTGCCCGAAGAGGTGCCACTGTTTGAGTTGCCGTTATCTGAATGACTGGATCTGTTCGGGTTGTTCGAGGCCTGCATTTGAGATCTATGTGCGGCGTCGAGTGCCAACTGCAGAGGACTCGAGCCGAGAGGTGGTGCGAGAGAGGCGGCGAAACCGGGCAGACCCGCGAACAGGGAGGCGGCGCTCGTGTCTGCGGCCGACTGGGAACTCATGTCTGACTCGGAGGTGTGGGGGCTGTGGGCGCTCAGCATAACTTTGTTGAGATCGAACTCTTGCTGTTGTTGTTGTTGTAATTGGATTTGTTGTTGAAGTTGTGTTTGTTGTTTCTGGAGCTGCAGAATATGGTTTTCGAACTTCTCCTGAATCTCCTGTTCTTTTTGAAGATTCAAATTCATGTCTTTCTTCTTTGTGTCGACGGCCTCGTCATCAGAAGTCGCATAATCAGTGTCTTTAGTCGACGACGAGGACTTGAGGTCGGGTGCCGTAACGGCCAACCACTTGTCGGCCTCGCACTCACTGGCGGTGTCTTTGGCGTCAATCTCCGTCTCCTTCTTAATGTCGTTGAGGTTCAGGATCTTAGTCTCTCCCGTCTTCTCGTATTCCTCGAGGTTGAGGAAAGTGGACGGGGGGTTATTGAAGTTATAGGGACTGTCTTTGTTCCGCTGCCGCTCTTTGAACAAAGTGTTGCGAAACCAGTGTTTAATCACTTTCATCGGTAAACCGGACTTTTCGGACATTTCGAGCAGTTGTTCCTCAGTCGGGGAGTTATTGATATCGAAGTACTGTCGCAACACTTTGAGCTGTTCGTCGCTAATGCGAGTTCGGGCCCTCTTCTGCTGTTGGGCGGCGTTCAGCTGTTGTTGTTGTTGTTGTTGTTG
>JAQIYC010000097.1:0-20770 GCA_034699545.1 Porobelba spinosa
AGATAAATAATTTATTCAAAATTTTGTTAATTACTGTTAATTCTATAAAAATTGTCTTAATTATGTAAAAACAAAAACCAAAATCTCAATTATTAATTATTTCCGCTTTCAGCAATTATAATTTATTGGTCAAATTGTCGATTCATATATCATATTTACATTAATATTAATAAATAAAAAGTTCAAAATTTTTATCGAATTTAACTTTTAAATTAGTTGTTTTGTCTTAATGTCAATGAGAAAGACCTAAACTTTTTTTAATGGTTAGAATTTGGTTAAAAAGACAATTATTTATATAATTAACATCAATAATAAATTATCGAAAAATTGTGAATTAAAACGTTTGATGAAGATATCATTTCCAATAAGCATTTAAAACATGTCAGGGTTTAAGCTTTGAAATTTTTAACTTTATCAAATAATTTTATAAATTTAAATATCTTTATAAATAACATATATTTTAGTATACAGTATATATATAAAAGTATTTATAAAAGATAATAGATAAAATAAATAAAAAGATTTAAATATTTGTCCTATACAGTATAAGTTAATAAAAGAGCAAATATGTATTATTTCTTATGCTTCATATTATCGAATAATTGTAAATAACAATAAAAGTTTAGATTTGTGTTAATCATAAGCATTGATGTCATTCAGTGTTAATTATTAATTAAATTTCAATTTTATTTGACCTAAAGATAAGAATAAGTCGAATCATATTTATCATTGATTTGTATTGAAAACCGGATTCTAAACCATTAGTCGCTTACGACTGCTATGTCTGCAAATATACATTTTATTTGAGACAGTTTTACATAAATATATTTAAAAATCAATTTAAATTCAATTAGATTCAGTCTTTAGTCATGCTCAATTTTATTATGTTACTCGAAATCGCCTTGAACAAACTATTTATTGTCTTGTTCACTTCTGTCATTGTATTAATAATGTATTTCTGTCCTTACGCTCATTGAAAGAATATATTTTTTTGTTTAATATTTATTTATTTATTGAAATTCATCGCATCTTCTCAACTATTTTTCAGTACTTTTCGTACACAAAAAGGCACTAAAATAGCAGTACTTTTCTTCAAAATGAAGATTATTTGTTGCGCTCTAATAGCGTACGAATAGACTTAACCTTCAAATCGCAGCTAAAGTCGAAATATTAGAATTGCATTAACTTTTGTATCCTTTCTGTCAATTATTTAATAATAGAAATCACTATCGAATCCCCTTTTGACTAAATCAACCGGTTACTATTGATATTTCGCTTTCAGCAATAAATTACTTCACTATTAACAACATATTTTTAGTTTTGAATACTGTAATAGCAAAATGAATACTGAGTAAAAGTTATTCTTAAAACTTATCATTAAATTAAAATTAGATTTTAAATAAAATTAAAAATAAAAGTCACATGTTGTTTTTTATTGCTATATATTAAAACACTTTAAATTTTACTATAATCTATATTTATCTATTTAATTTTTTATCAAGCAACTTCTAATTTTGTATTCAAGTTGAAAATAAAAAATAATTTATCGGCATTGACTGTAAGTATTGAATTTAATTGAATTTAAATTTGTGTCCAAATTAAATATTAAAGATTATTATAATATATTGTAAGTTATATTAACTTTTCGATTAAATAAAAAAATTTTAAAAATCAAACTTAAAATAAATAATTATGAATTTGTTGAAGACTTTATCAAGGTCTTTTTGGACACTATTTTTTGCAAAATTGTTTTTTGACTGCCGGCTATATTTTAAAAATTATTAAATTATACTTTTTTTTAATATTTATAATGTGATTATTATATCAGATCTGCTGTAATCTTCATTCAAATATAGTTTAATCGGAAAATATAAATAATTTTTGAATTAAAAATTTAAATTTCCTGAAACTAATTAGCATTTTACAATTTATAGCTTTAATATTTTAAACGTTAAGTGCTATAATTAACTAAAACAACGTTTTAAAATTTAACTTTTAATCAGGGATGTCGAAGGTCGACCAATCCTGAGGGGGGATATGGGGGGGTATGACTTCCAAAATTTTGCTCAAAATCCTTGGGGGGTATGTGCAGGGGTATGGCCAAAAAAATTCAAAATTACCTTATTTTTTCACTGATTTAAACTGAATTTAAACCGGATTTAAACTAGATTTAAACTAAATTAACTATTTATAGACTTGATTTAAGCAACGTTTTAAAATTTAACTTTTACCGGTAATACTAAATTTTATTTATCAAGTTAAGATAATTATTAAAATATCATTGAGCTATCTAAAATTTTGATTTATTACACGAAATCTTTTAAGTATTTTTGATGGATTGCGAGTTAAAAACTCATTAAATCTATATATTTTAATATTTTAATTTGTTTTTATTTGTTTAGTGTTAAATACTTTTTGCTTTTATCTTGTCAAAATCTAAAAACAATAATGGTATGTAACAAATCAACTATTTTAATATAATTGATCCTGGTATTTAGGTTTCAGGTATTTAGAAAAGATGATTATTATAACTGCGCAATTAAATAACAATCAAAAAGATTATTTTAAAATTGATTTATCATGATCAATTAGTTATTTATTAATAATAAAATAAAAGTTTACTTAAAATATTATTCATTATTGGAAAGAATCGCCAATTATTGATATTTTGTTATAATTTACTCATTGACAAAGAAATTTAAACATTTTAGATAAGTTAGAAATTCAAATAATAAAATTTAATTCAGTTACAGTAAAACTATAAATATACTGGCTAATTAACAAAAATGTATTTTAAGCAAAATATAACTTATATGTCGATTCAATAACATTATTGATTATACTTTCCAACTTTGACTCAATTCTTATTAATTTTAAAATGTTGTCGATTTTTAGAACAAATTTAGGAAATGGATCTAAAAACAGAATTTTGTTTTACAAACAAAATAAATAAATTTAAATAAATATATAAAAACTAAATATAATAATTAGTTAATATACACTTCCGGTAATAGTTAAACAACTTTTCGATATTTATTCAAAATATACAATAATTAGACAAAAGTTTTCAAGTTTTTATTCCAAACAAAACAATACTTCTATTCATTAAATTAAAACACAATTAAATAAAACTTAAAATTTAATTCTTCTTTCAAACAGTTTTATTCATTTGAATATCAATTAAAAACAAATTTGAGTTAAACTCTAAAACAAAAGCAAAATCTAGACAATGAAGTCGTCAGTACTTTCTTCGTCGACAAATGGAAAGACAGTAAGAGTCGCGACATTCGACTCATTCGTTGTTCGCATTTCTTCGTTCGGCAAAAGAGCCGAACATTCGTTTAGGGATTCATTCGAATCGTTTCGGAAGTCTTTCGGTGACAACAGACCCGTCGAAGAACTGTTGTCTTCTTTGTCTCGACTTCGTTCCAATATGGAAGAGCTCTCTTCCTCCGCGAGCGCCACTTCAGTGCTCTGTTTGGCGTCAAAAGCGCTATCTTTGGCGGCAGAAGCGCTGGTCAGAGGAATCTCTTCGACATTCAGCTCACTGTCGGTGTCTTTATTGAGAAATCCTGCGCCGCGTCTGGACTTTCGGAATCTGAATGTCTTCCGGCTCTGAGCCTTCTGGCGCTGCAACCGATGCTTCAGTTGTCTGTCCTCGTCGTCAGGACTGTCCGAACGGGAAGCACCGGAGCCTTCGCCGGACAACTTCCTAGCAATGGCTGATCTGATCTCCTGATCGTCATCAGCGGTAACGCCTTCAGCCAAAGCCTCAGCACTCGGTTGACTGAGAGATGAGTTGAGAGAAGAGTTGCCTTTTTTGCTGCCTTTCTTGATGTGAAGCGTAGACTTACGGAATAGTTTCGAATCAGATGTGAAAACGGCTGCAAATGTGACAATAGTTTTAATACCTTTTAAACTCAAAACTAAAATGACATAAAATGTTAATTTAATAATTAATATTATCCCAAATCTAATCGTAAATAATATAAACTTTTATATTACGGTATAATGTATTTGTAAATCCATGTTATCTTAACACAGGGTTGGCCAATGGGGGAAGGGGGGGTTTAGGTCCGCAACCCCGAGGAAAAAATTTGGCCTCTGACCCCCCCCTGAGATTTTGCTCGAAAATTAGGCCGCCCCTAGAAAAATTCGGGCCGCCGAAGCCGGCCGGAAAATTTTCCCGCCATTTTTTAAAAATGGCGATAATTTAACTAAATTAAGGCTAAATCCAGTTAATTTAGCTTAATTTTGTGTTAATTTAGTTAAAACCCGGTTAAATCTGCTTTAAAACCGGTTTTTGAGAACAAAATGGCGTCGTTTTTGGCGGGAAATTAGTAATTTTGGCGCGAAAATTTTGAGCTGACCCCCCCTAGGATTTTGAGAAAAAATGAGTCATTTACCCCTACCTGAACCCCCCCTAACCAGACTCAGTCTGGCCAACCCTGTCTTAACAGATATTAACTCTATTTGAAAGCAAAATGAATACAAACTTTTATCCAACGATTCCTTGGGATCGGGATAACTGGTTCTTCGGAAGAAACCCTCCATTACTCGCTTTCCGTGAGCGGACGACACCTACACATGTTTTATACGATTTAGGAATAACTTATAATAAGTAATAATATTTAGAAAGACTAACATCTTTGGAAAGACTGAGATTCCTGTGCGGAAACATTCGCTCTTTACCACTGAGTCTGAAACTCAATCCTCGAAGAAGTGATGGTTTGGAAGAAGTAGGCGTTTGGACCACTTCTCCTTCGGTCAATACCTGTTGTTGTTGTTGAGGATTGGAGTTCGAAGAGCTTATGTTTGAGAGTTTGGAAGCACTGGAACTAATCGCTGCCTTCAATGCAAATCAGTATTTAATAAGACTTTTGATAAAACGATAAATAAATTGAAAATAAATACCATTTGTGTGAACGCAAAGCTCAAGCGATGACTTTCCGGTCGTTCACCGCTATTCAGATCCGGAACTAAAGACTTATTCCTTTCCTCAACAACAACCACATTCTTTCTATTGATTAACTCTTCCCTAAGAGTTCGCATTTCAGACATTAGACTAACCAATAGTTGGCCTAAAATACAAAATTTCCAATAATTAAGACAAAAGTTAAAATGTCTTCTGCCATACCCTTAGATCTACCGAAAGGAAGACCCAAACCCATCATCTTCTCTCTGATCTGTTGTTGATAATAATAGAAACTTTCGGAGTATTCCTGATCGTTGTCACAGATTTTCAATAAATATTTGCATTTAATGACTGGAAATAATAAGAGAAAAAGCGGCGTTCGGTAAGTGACCACAAAATCAAGGAAATTCCAAAGAGTGACTCCGCCCTCAGTCTTGTTCGCCAATTCGCGAATGCATTTCGAGATTTTGTACCAATCGGTGTTGAGTTGCCGTTCAAAGCAAACCATCATTATCTTCAGACCTGTTCAACCATTCATTCAATTATTAGTTATTAGTTGCCTAACATGTAATGCCTACCCAAGAAGCCAACTTGGTGCAATGAGTTTTGCATCATTTGCTGCAAACCCGAAGACGAATCGCTGCCTTTCACTGCTTTTATAGGAATTGGTTTCAAAGTATTGAGAATAACAGTTAAGACAAAAGTGATGTCGCATTGTCTCAGTTTCGGCACTTCTTTGAGTCCACTACTGATCCGAATACACATCGGATAAATCAAATTCATTAAATAGATTTCGCTCTTCTCGGGCGAAGAGAAGGCACCGCTGCAGACGGTCTCCAGTGATGACTGCAATCAATGTTTGCGTAATTTTATATTAATAAAGTCATAATCAATGATAAGTATAACTAACAACAGTGTCTCGATTAGGTGTTTCTCCCAACTGAAGCATTTGCATCGCTATTAGACGTACGGCCACTGATGTGAAGCCTATTATTCATATTTTATTATTAAATAATATTCTTAAGACTAAATCAAAAACTATTTTGTGATTAATGGCAAACCTGGAGGCGATGACTGCGAGAGAGCCACAGCCCAAGAAGGCAGAGATGGAGCGCTCTCTGCCTGGCCATGAGCCCCATCTCCGAGCACTATGTTCTGGCAAACGGAGATCAATGACTTGAGATGTGGTAAGTGAACGATATAGGGATGTTTGGTGAATGTCAAGTATACGCCTATTCGCACATTACATGTATTAGAATTATAGTTTTGTTATTTAATGAATAAAAGTTTAAATTATGATTAAATTAAATCAAAACCAGAATTGGTGTTACCTTTGAGCAGTCGTTTGGCCGCTTCCCAACTGAAACAAAATTAAACATTATTTTCAATAATTAAAATTGAGATAAAACTGAACTTTAGAAAAAAGTTTAATCAATGACTCACTCAGTCGACCGTTTAATAACAGACTTCTTCGCAATTTTGGTGAAAGTCTTGTCCAATCTTCGTAAGACCATAATGAGCGCCGGCCTCATCTGCTCCTGACGCCACTCACTGTTCGGCAATATCTCATTCATATATCGGACTAAACCCCTACAGGCCATAGTAGGCGGGTCGTACGGCGCCATCTTCAGTAAACTGTGGGCTATTTCGGCGAGTCTTAGATGACACTTAACATCCAACAACTCATAACTCGAGCCCTTTTGGTGCAAATCGGGTAACTTTTTGCTTAAATCAGCCAAACGGGCAGTACTTCTGCTCAAGAACTCCGCGACCACTTTCAACAACACATCTCTCGGTCGACGGAATTCCGTTCGCATTAGTTCGCCATCACTCGTGTCTGAGTATTGATAAGTCTGGCGATTGCGGGCCGATTGCGAGTAATAGTTGTCCGGCATATACCTGAGCGGATAAACGGGAATAAACTTGGATTTGGATGCGATTAATTAGATGAGTGATGAGTATACTTTGAGTGACTGTCATCATCGATCTCAACGGGCGGACTGTACGCGCCTTTCGATGTGTTCTTAATGCTCGAACCTCTCAAATCAATGGCCCGTTGGGGTCCCGTAAAGTTCCTTCAGTTATGACATGTTGTGATAAATTACAACATTAATGATTATCGATTATCGATTATCGATAGCAAACAATGCAAACCTCGTAAGCGCTTCCGAGTTATAGATCAATGTTTTCATACAAACCGATACGTTATGAATCATTTGCAGTTCAGTTCTCGGCCCTCCCGGTGTTTCCCTCTTTGTGGTCAGAGTTTGCATATGTTTTAGATGTAGAGGAAGTATAGCTTCGAGAATAGTTAACATTTGATGTCCTCTTTGAGTGTCCGCCGCGTACGAGACAACAGTCACGCAAAGAGATATCGCTTTAATTAAAACCATTTATTATTAATGTATTAATGCAAACAAGTTGTAAATATAAAGATAGCCATTACCATCCAGAACAGTTAATGTCTCCGCATCCATTTGATAACAGAAATCCAGAGCCTATTTATACAAATATAAGTTTAATCTGAAAGCACTAAACCTAACAGAAATGTCATACTTTTAAAGGCTTTTCCTGATCGACCAGTTCTAGAATATCCAACGGATCGACAATATACTGACCCAAAGACTGGAGAAGTTGGAAGAAGGGTCTGGGTTGCACTTTACTCGCATCGCCGAATGTAGAGGTCAGGTCCAGATCGAGAATCGGTGCAATCGCTCCAAACATTTGCAAAACAAATGGCTTTCTGTGCAATATATAGAACTGTTTGCAAACAAATTCTATGGTTCGACACAACAATCCATTCGTTTGATGATTGGAATAAATGCGACAAATCGTGGGAATTATCAACAAATAGCCATTACTCGCAAAGATGTTTCGGAACTGATGCGCGGCATTGATGTATCTGACATTCATTCGGATTATCATTTCATTAGTTAATTATATATTTGTTAAGACTATAGAAATGGATATGAAATTCTGAACAAGACTGAGAAGTATCATCTTAATACCTTTTTGATTAGTGTTAATGCATTACAAAATGCATCATTCAGAAATATTTTATTAATTTTTAGATTATTTTAATTATATATATTTTTTGCAACCTTGTATTGTAGTTTAAGCTTTTTAAATTGCATATTTGCATGTTTTATATTTGCAAAGTTAAACTTTTTATTAAGCTTATTAACCTGTATATTTATATGGTTTATATTTCTAACGTTGTATTGTTTATTAAGTCTATGAATTTGTATATTTATGGGTGTGGGTGGGGCGGGGGTGGGGGGGGCCAGATGGAAACTATATATACATTTTTCAAAAAGGTATTTATAAAAGTAGAAATCTAGACATACGTAGCCATACAGAGCCTTAACATCGATGCGTTCTCGCAGTGAAGAATCAAAGAACCGTTGACTACATTGAGGAACAGATGAATGTCCGGCGACTGTACGAAGAAATTCTGTGCAAAATAATTAAAATAATATTTAAATACGAGTTATAATAAGTATTAGAGTTGACATACATTAGTCGCTTCAAACATTCGAGCGACCAGTTTGACCCAAACTATTTTGTGAAGTGTGTCCATTCCCAGCACTTCCTGCCCGGTCTGGCCTGAGTATAGACTAAAGTTGGCCTCCAATGCCTTTCGTGGAAATGATGGCAATTTCATGAGCTCTTCGTGAAGAAAGAGTACTCTTTGAATGCCGAGGAATGAAGACTTGATTAGAGATAAACTCATCAAAGTCTGACATTGAGTGGAGAATAGGAAATATTAGAAATTTATTATTATTTTAAAGTTTTCTATTGACTATTGCTATTACTATTACTAATGTATAATTAGAGTAAAACCTAAACGATAAAGAGTAAAGAATGCCTAAATTGAAGGAAAGCCTACTTTTCCCAATTCGACAAACTGTAGAGTGAATGCCTGTCTCTGAAGTTTATCAAACGCTTCATTCGGATTCATATGGATTAACGAGATTTGCGGATATTGTGATCGCTTGAAGAAGTAAAAGTCCCGAACAAAGGCATTCAAACCATGCATTTGATCTACAATTTGATAATTATTTACAAATATTAATCAAATATTAATTAATTTCAAACAATTATTACTTGTCTTCGTGTCGACCAAAAAGTATTCATTTTGTTTCGATTCGTCGATTCCAAAGAAGTCCAAACTATCGGTCAATATCTGCGAGAACTGCGTGTCTTCATGAATCGGGAATTGGGAGGGAATGACACTCGAGTCTGGCCCGTGAACTATCATCTTCTTAGCACTCGGGACGTTGGCTGTTATCAGCAATGAAGCACTGGTTGAGAGGAAAAGCGCATAAATAAGTGATAAATGGGTTAAAGGGTTTAACTTTTAAACTGAAGTTTCAATGCTTTTTATTTCAAGTTTTTGATATTATTTTAAGTCATATTTCATAACATATTTTCAATTGACTGAAAAGTGCTTTAATTGTGATTAAAATTACAAAATAAAATCCAAATAATATATACAATGTATTCAATGACTCACTCGCACTGCTCTTTACGCAAGACTTGCTTCAGATCCTTGAGGAACAAGCCGTGAACGTTGGGCACAACCAGCCATAGGATGGACAACACGGTTGCGATCACTTCTTGACTGCACTCGACCGGCGCCCGGACGTGATACATTACGAACCCGATTAGGTAGTTGTAGAGAGTGAAAGCTGCCTGTGCTGGCAGTCTCGGCATAAATCGGATAAGTCGTCTCAATATCTGAAAGGTTAGACTTGACTTTTCTCGGGTCAGCTTCTCGAAGAACTGGAGGAAAGGTATGTTTAGAACTTAAACAACACTTCAGTTGAAATAACATTTAAGACTTACGGCGCGCAGAAAGAGAGCCGAGTCTTCGATGAGACAATACCAGATCACTTTATAGGCCACTTCGTAAACAGCACTTCCGTCGACACTGACCTGCGGGTCGTCCAACAGATTGATTATTGTGATCGCTGCCGAACACAGACTCGAAGGGAAGACCGCCTGAGCCACCTTCGGGTGCGACAGAGATAATTCAATCATTTGTTTCTCAATTGACTGTCAATATGCGCACCTGTATGTGATGCGTAGGTATTCTGTCCGCCTCGTCATCCTCTTCCTCGTGTTCCTCAATGGTGTGGAAGAGCGCCGGCTCGTAGGCCGCCTGCAAAGTGACCGGCACTGCGGAGATCCGGTAGTTCTCCCGTTCCTCCCGGAGCTTATCTTCCTCCTCCTGAAGAGCTTTGGTCACTAATTCGATTTGTTGTTTTCGACGGGTTTTGGTCGCCGCGACGAATGACTTCTGAATTGTCGGCTCTTTTGGTCAAAAGAGGAATTGAAATGAAATTGTTTTAAATTATCGCGAATTTAGCCAAACCTTGACTTATCGTCACTTCTTCCACTTTGGCTTTGGTCACCGGCATATACGACGGGTCGACCACTGGAATCGATTCGAGTGCTATTCGCGGCGACGGAAGAGTGAACTCAATGGCCGGCGGCGGCACTTTGAGGTAGAGGTGTGCGCCTTCTTCCAGTCGCGGCCATACTTGGAATCGATGGTTCCATATCTTATAGAACTTATTGATAGCAACTGTTCTTCTCTTCGGCTCTTCATTATTGAGCTCCCGTTCCAACAATTCGGTCAAAGGTTTTGGACACTTCAACGCACAGACGATAATCGCAACCGAAGCCGAAGCACATAATTCCGGATCGTCTTCGAGGATCAGATTCCAGGACACGAGCATAAGTTCTTCGAAGTTGGTCTGTGGCAGCACTAGAGCCCCTTTTACGAGCATTGAAATCGGCGATGAAAATGGATTCTTCACCTGAAGATTGATGTACTTAAGAGTCGGGTTTTCCTCCCTTTTTATTATGGACTTATTGTTCGCCACTTCAATGAATATCTTTCGCGGATCTTCTTGTTCTGCTGGTCCGGCCTCGACGTCAATATTGTGCGCCAAGTAGGTGGTGCTGCTGTGGATCGAGTGATGCCCGTGAGTGTCACCCGTGGCGCTGAAGGAATGGTACGAATGATTAGTTAAATAGTGAACTCAAGTAAACAAATGACTAGAGATTGGATCAAATGACAAAAATGGATTAAATCACCGATAATCGATAGTCCGGTCCATGTTATGTCCGACAGATATCTTGCGCCGAATAGGCGAAGAAGGTCCGGTTACAATCTTCTTGAGCTTCTTCTCCTTCTTGGCCGCGTCCTCCTTGTCTTCGAAGAGCCTGAGCGCCACCAGTTCCGGTTGATTCGCGTTCTTGTCTTCGCTGTAGACCTTCTGAACGGCTTTGATGAGTCGAGAACTGGATCTCATTATACGTCGATAACAATTGGTGTGACAATACTGCTGATGAGAGCACTGGTATGTGATTGTCGTGTTTATGGTTGACATGATTCTGAGCCACGGAATCACTGTTGTGATCTCACTGTCGTCGGCCTCGAGTCCATCGCTCGGTGTTTCCGGCAAAAGGCCCTCATCTGACAGAACACCCGGCGATTCGTCGCCTGAAATGCCGACAAAATTATTGACAAAAAGCGATAAAAAGCTAAAAATGCAGTCAAACCGGAAACCCTTTCCGAAGTGTCAGATCTCTCGGAAATTCCGCTAACTTTACGTCTGGAGCGCAAAGAGTCCGAACGCTTGAGTATTGAGTGCTTCTGACTGTCCATATCGTCGTCCTCTACCACAGTCGAGGAACGGTGTTTTGCGGCACTTCTTCGATCCGAACCCTTTTTCAGTTTAATACTTCTCCTTTTGAAGCTCCCGTGACCGCTGCCACCCGTCGACCGCCGCAACAGGTGTGGCCGACCGGCCGGTCCGGCGTTTGACAATCGCTTCCTCTCGAGAGAACCCGGTATGAGATCGTCGGCCGCAGAGACACTACTATTGGACTCGTCCTCTACTTCGGCCTCTTGGAGGACAAAACTGATTCTCCTTTCGGCCATTTGTGAGTGACTGAAGCCGGTGTCGATGGGACCGCCGATATTGGCTTTGGGTTCGGATTAGATATAAGTTATTAAATCAAAGGAAATTATTTTATCAAAACAAATCAATTTATACTCAAAGCCATAGACCAGCGCCGGTTCGCTACGACAGTCCTCGGCTCGAAAGTGGATCCGCGCTCTCGAATCGATGATCGGGACGACCGACTCGGCAGGTATTGTTGCGTTTCTCTGCAAATATTAATAATTAAATAATTAGTCATTTAATACATTAATTGAATAATTTGATGCAAACCTGAGAAACGCAGTTATTTCATACAAGAGCTGACAGGCGACCAGTTTCAGTGCAAACGGACATTCACTGCCCGACGGGTTAACAAACGCCTCATTCAGATAATCTTCGTCTTCGTCATCGAATTTCATACTTCGCCTTCTCTTGCAGTCGTCGGTCATATTGGGTAAAGACCTCTCGGTGTTGATCTCGTTCTGAAGGAGCTCTTCCATGCGGGCGCCGAGCATTTCGCCCCATTGGTAGAAAGCACGTCCGGCGGCCTTTTGGAGGGCATTGGATGCCCGGCCGCGGATTGCCGATTGGGATCTGTTTGTTGGACCTAAAGGACAAATATATGGAAATAAGTTTAGAAAATGCAAACAATCCGTGCATTTGTGCAGAATTTATAGCAATTTTAGCAAAATATGAGCAAAAGTTAGATTTTATTATTAATACAAAAAATCATTATTTCTTAATCATTATGTCTTTCAGTTTTAAAATTTTAAAATTAATAATAATTTAGAATTGAATTAACCTTAAAATGATCAAGTTCAAACTGTTTAAAAGTTCATGTAATCTCGAAACGATCCAGATGCAATCACCATGCAGAGATACATGAGCGGCCATAAGCGTGACTCACCTCTACCGCCGAAACACTCATTGATTACCTAAAGCATTACCTGAAGGCCTGAATATATTGAAGTTATGTCTCATCCAAGTCGGCCAAAGACCGCGATTACAGCGGTGGACGAAATAAGCGCATTCAAGATAAAAGGCCGCTCTGGCCACCACTGGCGCCCGGATGTCCAGCATTGCTGCGATGAGTGGTGGGTCGGGAAGAGTGCCCGGAGTGCACGACTCGAGTAAGAACTGGAATCGAATCATTCCGTCTTTGACTGCCGGAAGAGATACTAATTTCGATTCGCGAATCAAAACCACTTCGCCGTCGGCTGTTGTCCTCTCGAAGTCAAACGAGTTTCGGCGCGAGAGGTCCGGCGTGTCTTCGAAACTGCCCAGTTTGGACTTGCTCTTCCCGAACACAAACCGGAACTGGTCTTCCATTCGCTTCTTCGCTTTGCCGAACGTCGAGTGCCCGCTCTTCTGACCACTACTGCCGGCCATTATCGATGAACTCTTAATGGGCTGTCGAGTAAAACTGGCTCTTCTGACCATCTTTTCGGTTGAAGGTTCGGAAGATGAGAGGAAGGCCAGAGTCCCGCCGTTGTCCAACAGCACAGCCGACTCGGGATGGAGTGAAACCGATTCATTCTTCCCGGCTTTGAACCAATTGGTGAAATTAAATGGTTTGGAATACTTGCCAGTCTTCGCCTGTTTCTGAATCATCTGCGCCTCGTCGTCGGTGATGGACAGTCTGGGCGACGCAGCCCTTTGCACCCGAAGAGCGCCAGTACTGCCATGACTTTGACTCAGACCCGTTCCGGGCAGTGGCCAGTCGTTGAGCGTCGGATTGTCATCGTGTATGCTCTGACTACTGGCCGCGGCTTTGATGCCGGCGCTGCTCTTCTTCTTAAAGAACTTCTTATGACTGCTATTGAAAATAATTGAAAATAATATCCTTTTATCAATCGATTGGATCTTAAATACCTTTCTTTGTCGGAGTCTTCGTGTTGTGTCGGAGAGTACTGACCACTTCTCGCGTCCTCCGCCCGAACCAGAGCCGAAGGGCTGTGCTGTAGCTCTTTCTTATTAAGCAGTTGTGCGCTATCCATAAGACCACTCAACGCCACTTTCCTGAACGTCCCGCCGTGGCTATCGCTAACAGCACCGGAAGGGCAGACAGTTAGACAGTTAAAGCAGTTAAAGTGGAATTGAATTCTCAAACCGGATATAAGTTATAAATTGTCTGATTTCGCAATAAAGAGACATATTTTCCTGGAGTTTGAGTTCTCGAGTCATTTGAGTCAATCGAGTGATGAATGGCTTGAAAATGAAATTTATTATAACTGATTCGACGCCTGATTTGACCGAAGATTAAAGATATGATTTAATAAAACAAATATTGAAGAGATATAATGTCACCTTTTGGTCCCATTTTGCCAAACCCTGCGCCAAAATTGGTGGCATAACCGGTGCGAACAAAAGTACCCGAAACTGAATCAAACGATTGCTGACTATTGAGGTTTGGAGTGTTTGACTGTTTCCTCAATTTTGACAATTTATTAACGGGTGAAATGAGAGATATCTGAAGAGGAATATTTGAATCGTAAATTACCAATCAAGATTATTAAATTAACATATAGTTCCAATTGATTACCGGATTCAGTGTTTCGGCACAGAATCCAAGGAATGCGTGAAAACTGTTAACAAATATTAAATTTAAAAAACTTTGTTTTTCAAGAATTTGCAGAAATTGCAGATAAGCTTCAAATAGTTTACTGTATATTGTTTTCTAAATGTTATCAGATTCTGAAGTTTAATTGTATTTCAAAATTAGTTAAACAAAAATCACTTACATATCGATAATCTCCTGAATGTTTCGCCGATTAATCAATTCATCGAAAAATTTTCCGAATTGTGATTCCGAAGACTGATATAAATACGAAAGAGTTATACTAATTGATCTCTTGAGCTGAAGAGCGTCCTCTTCCCGATGGCCTTCACCGCACCCGTGAGGACAACCTAATTGTTTGATTAAACGCATAAGTGTGTCGATAAACAAGTGATGAATCGTTAGCTCTTCGTTATCGACACCAATCTTAGTCTTGGCCGCAGTATTCGGACCATCGATAGCACCGCCCGGAGTGGACTGACAGGTTACGGGACTGACAGGACCGGCACTATCGGTCTCGGCATTGAATGTGGGAATTACGCCCATATTTATCAATCGGTTCAATATCTCATGAATAGATTTACACACTTTTAGAGAACAAACCGAGTCTTTGAGTGCTATACAGTGGACGGCCTTCAGGATCACTACAAGACTCAACTGTCCGTTTTTGTTGACATAATTGAGCTGCACAGGTAGTTAGACAAAACATTTAGACATAAAAGTGAAGAATAAGTGTTTGAATGCTTACTGAAGCTGAAGCCGAATAGTAATCAGAATTACTGTTATAATAACTGACGTCAGAATCGCTTTGACTTCGGGTTGCCGTCAAGTGTTGACTCAAAGGCGAAAACATATCGTAAACCGATTGCTCTTTTGGTGAATCACTCGTCTCCTGATTCAAGAAGAACTGTATGGAAGTGACCGGCGAGTGCTCTGTGATTGTGATGATAGGATAGGGAACGCTGTAGGTCTGCGACGCCTTTTTCGGTGACTTTGTCCGCTCGGGAGTTAAGAATTTAGAATTCGGAACCTTATCGGTAGAGCCGCCGAACCGGTCGAGAAGGAGATGCAGGGATGGCATCGAACGGCCCCTTTGCATATCCGATTTGACCGAACACTTTATGTCTGATATCTTGGCCGATGTGTTGAGAACACTAAAACATATTTCGATTATTACGCTTATAATTAATATTTGTTTGTTGTATAAGTTGTGCAAACCTTTGGGCCGACTTGGGTCGGGGCGGAGGAGGGATCAGCTCTTTTGATCGGAAATTCGAATCACTTTTGTCTTTGTGTTGTTTTTTCAGTTTATTTGAAACCAAATCTTCGTTATCTCGAAGTTGATCTAAATTTTGTTCTGAACTCATCTTTTCATTCATTCCTATCAAAAGTTATGCAAAAAGTTATAAAACAATTGAAAACTTTACCGAAAACTTCAAATTCTAACCCTTTTTCTGTCGTTTCGAAAACGCCTTTACTTTTTCACTTCCGACTCTTCCAATCGACGAATTGGAAGAACCCATGAGTGCCTGGAATGTAGCCAAACCGGGAAGACCTGAGAAGGAAGAGCGTCGCAACTCATGCATTGACGGCGACTTTGACGGAAAGGAAGTGTTGTTTAAATTGCTTTCGTTATCCAAAACCAATTTCGGTATTTGTTGTTCGCATTTGGGCTTCGATTCACTTGTTTGAAGCGACGGATCCTTTTTGGGTAATGGAAGTGAAGAACTTCTATGTCTCGGCTTTTCCTTATTTGAAATATTGCTATTAATTGCTTTTAAACTGAAAAACAATTATTTAATTAAAACTTAATTTCAATTAAAGTCTTATTAATGTCGAACCGATTTAATACGAAATTCAGAGCCCAATCGATACCCTCTTCGAGCCATTGGGATGTGAAGAGACAGCGAAGAACAGCAATATCTAAATACGTAGCCATTGTTGGATCGGACAGTGGTTTTGCTTCGACTTCGAAATTCTTCTTCTCTACCGAACCACTGCTTTTGGTCGGAGTTATCGAGTCTTTGCCTTCAATTTTCTCAATCGAAATACTCGATATCGCCGTCGTTGGAGAGCCTAGAAATGGACAGACGGTCGGCACCGGAGTTGGGGTTGGCGTAGGAGTGGCGGGTACGGGCCCTCCATTCGAACTGGTCATCGATGGCGTTGGAGTTTCTCGTTTTGGATCAAATCCTATAATTTATTTAAAATATATTAAACAAAAACATATTTAAAAATTAATTTCTTATTAATCATACCTTTGTCAGACTTAGAGACTCCGAGGAAGACATCTCCAAACTTAGGAACCGCTGACTTTTTCTCATGTCTTGTGGCTCTCAATATATTCCGCTTCGGTTTGACCTGAGCTATGAAACTCGTTATTCTTTCAAACAAAACGAATATTTATTTTATTAATTATTTATTCTTTATTTTTAAAATCAATTAATGAAAAGCCTACTCCGGATGTGCATGGACAAATAAACTGTGTGAATAGATGAGAAAAGTTGATTATTAATAACTAAATATAGAATATAAGCACAAATTAATTACAATTTCCAAATCTTGTATCCGTTCTCGAGTCGAAAACTGGTCAAAAAGTCCGACTCTTTTAGACGAGGAATAAGAGGAGCGAACAAATAGACTGTAAATAAAACAAAATAATTGTTTTAAAGTTTAATCAAATTACTAGTAATAACACAAAGTCTAATTAATTAATCAAATTACCGAATTACCCCGCTTACAGTTGCATGCAATTATAAGTGATTTTGGGACATTTTAAGCTAATTAAAATATACCGCAACTGTATCTAGATACAATCGCACCAAGGGATGTCGAAGGGGGGATAAGCCCTTCATCCACCCAAGATTGAAAAATTGGCCTCTATCCCCCCCCCCAGGATTTTGAGGAGCTGAGAGGACCCCCCCTCTTAAATTATCCATCCTCTTTTTTAGGCTTTTTTGCTAAATCTGACTAAATTTAGGTTAAATCAAGTCTATAAATAGTTAATTTAGTTTAAATCCAGTTAATTGCCTTAATTTAGTTTAAATCT
Source organism: Porobelba spinosa (assembly GCA_034699545.1). Lineage (NCBI taxonomy): Eukaryota > Metazoa > Arthropoda > Arachnida > Sarcoptiformes > Damaeidae > Porobelba > Porobelba spinosa. Next base: position 17,478 of record JAQIYC010000097.1, read on the forward strand.
AGTTTAAATCCGGTTTAAATCCAGTTCAAATCAGTGAAAAAATAGGGTAATTTTGAACTTTTTTGGCCATACCCCTGCACATACCCCCCCCACAAAGATTTTGAGCAAAATTTTGAAAGTCATACTCCCCATATCCCCCCCATATCCCCCCCAGGATTGGTCGACCTTCGACATCCCTGATTGCACCCCTGATCAAGATCCGACATACAATTGCATGCAACTGTAAGCAAAGTAATTCGGGTAGTTATATTTCAGTTTATTTTCTATCAAATACTGTTTTAAAATAATATTCATTAAATTAATCAAATTTAATATTTCTATTAGTAGTTATATTTTACAAGTTTAAATGGTTTTACAATTATATGAATTATTAAATTAAAAATAAATAAAATAAAGTTTAATAATTAATTAATTAGTAATAAATTTCAGTTTATTTTTAATTAAAAACTGTTTAAAAATAATATTCAACTCTTAATAATAATTTAAACAAATTTTATTAATTAACTGTAAAATACAAACCAAACACTTGAAGTGTCGTAATTGGAAGCAAATAGTGTTCGGGTCGTCGAATGACACCCTCTTCGCACTCGGCGTCAGCGCATTCTTCCGCCGCATCCAAAAGAATCCAATGAAGAGTATAGAGGAGTTTGGTCTCCGCGGCCGACAGTTTGTCAAAAGTGCTATTTTTTCGGCCGTAAAGCAAAGCCGCGCAACAGTGCATCACATGCGGTAATGCGGCCAGAATTAGACGCCATCTATAGTTCCGATGGATTTGCGATTAATTTAAAGAATAAATGCTTTTCCGCTCTATATCTCAAACTATATGTCAATTGTTTCTACTTTACGGTCAAACATGAGTCCAATACCTGCTAATGCTTTTGATCGCTTCGGTAAGACTGGGCGAGAGACCGAACTGTATGTTCTGGACCAACACCTTCTCGAACGACTTACAGGCCTCCCTCTGCTCCATAGCCGCCGCGTCTTGTAAGTCATTGCGGGTTCGGATCTTCGGACGAATGAATGGACTGAAGGAAAGATCAAATGCTAGCAATTGGTTGATTGCAAACAATTAAATGATTAATACCTGGTTTGGCGCCATAAGAATGTCTGGATTGGCAGCGGAAGAGAACTAAGAATATGATTGGCATTATATGAAATAACATTTAGTATTGCTTCCAATCAATTGGTTATTGAATGGACTTACGCGTCATCTATATCGCCATCACAAGAGTCTTCCGCATCACTCCTGCGTTTCGGCATTTTATTCAATACATAAAATGTTTACAATTTGACATAAAATGCGATCAAATTTAATAATAAACAGTAAAAAATGTTTACATAACCGAAAATACCGACAGCGACTGCGTTCGAGAGATTGGGATTCGTTTGGTTCGTATCGATCGATCGCTTCCTCAGAATATCTTTCATTACATTATATAATATGTATTAAAAGTATTGAAGAATTTCATCAATGCTTTTCATTACAAACTTTCAATGAATTTGTTTATTCACTGTTTTATAGCATAAATGACTTTTATCGCAGTTTTGTTTAAATTAAATATTTATTTCACTCATTACGTATTTTCTTGTCTTATATTTTCTTAAATTTGTTTCAAATTAAAAACATTCAAAAATGCAAATCAATATCAAATCAATTAATCCGTTGTTTAATAATTATTTTTTACATTTAATTGAATTTTTTATTTCAATAAATTTGAGATAAGTTTGAAATACGAGAAACGAAAAAAAAACTTTTTAAATATATCACAAATATATTATGACTTTTGAATTAATTTAGTGTTAATAAAGTGTTGAAAATAAGAATTTTGAGATAAAACACACAATTTATAAGAAAATTCAATGATTTTTCCACTTGTTCTCAGTCGTAATTAACAACATTTTAAAACTTGTTTTTAAACAACATTTAATGTATTGATTGTTACACAATATGTCAGTTAAAGAGTATATTTGTTTCAAAACTATTGACTAATTAATAGTTTTTATTAATTACCGATAAAATGGTTTTTTATTGTGAATTCGACTCAAAACTACATTAGTTTCCAAAAGAGTGACTCAAAAATAGCTTTAAATGACTGTTCGCTCGCTTTCAATGTTAACTAATATTTTAATATCACTTCAATTAAAACTATAAATTAATTCATGATTTGTGTTAATACAACTCGTTTCGAAAGTGAGCAAGTGCATTTGCCGCCAATTTCACATAATTGCTATCATTTATTTAACTCAAACTTTAAAAAAAACTCAACTATTTGCCAAGGTACTTATGCCAATTAAATTTAATCATATAAACTTGTAAAACTCATCCGGAAAATATTCAATCAAAGTTGCAATTTAGTATAATTAGAACCCAAATGATCCAATTAGAATTTTTAAATTGAAAATACTATAAAAGTTTAACAAATTATAAAAATGTATTTTTAAGATCTAAAGTGAGGAAATGCACTAAATACTGACCCAGACCAATAAACCAATTAAAACTTGAATAAATACACCGGATTCAATGTTTTAAAACTTAACTGTAATTTTGTACTTGTTTTGCATGCATTTCGCAATCTTAGGCAAAAATTTATAATAATTTATTTGTACTGAAATTGTTGCATAAAAATAGATATAAACAAAATGCAGGCAATGCTAACATTCCAGACGAGTCTCTAATGCTTTCGTAGGGTTTAGACAAATATATCGATAAAAGTTTGAATTAAGTAAACGAATGGAAATGAATGGAAATTAAAGCAACTTTTGCTAACTTTCCAAACGATTGTCGAGTGTTTGCCACGAATTGGTGATCACTGTTGACATCGGAATATCCAAAGCATTGGCGCTGTTTTGATCACTACTTGTTTGGATAGAGAAAAGTCCAAACCATTGAAACCACTGATGGACTTAAGTATCCGACAGTTGCGGATATGTTTCCCGATATGACAACTCACGTCCGAACCACTGCCCGAACAGCGCGACTGAAGCGATTGTACGTCGTTTTTGTCGAGAACTAAGTAAGTGATTCCAAATCGTATGAAACTTTCGTCAATCAGTTTCGGCTGTTTGTCGTAATAGATTTGGTCCAACTCTAAGAATCGGGTGAACCCCGTCTGAGCCGCGAGATTGCAGACGTAGACACCGATGTGTGACCTCTCGTGATAGTTCTGTTGCGATAGACCATTCATTCAAACAATCGTTAGTTATATAAATGTATATTTGAATCCGCGATAAGCCCTTTAACAGCAATTATTTAACTTTTTACCTCTGACCTACCTCTGACCTACCTACCCCCT
>JAQIYC010000098.1:0-20749 GCA_034699545.1 Porobelba spinosa
TTTTGATTTTAAAATAATAGACCAAGCAATAAATAAAACAATGAAAAATATTGGTAAAACCAAAAATATTGGTCAAATAATATTGTATTAAATATATATTTTAAATTTATATTTTAAATTACAATAATATTATACAACTTTTGCGAAAAATAATTATTAAATAAACATAAATGTTGAATAAATAATTAAATTTTAATAATTAATTTAAATTATTTTAGAAATAAAAGCAAACAATATGCAAAAAATGTAAACAATATAAAATGCGCCACAATTTCCAAAAGTAATCCAAAACAATAATAAATGTTTTGATAAAATTTAAATAATTCTTAATTTGTAATTCATGGGAGAGATCCATACGCTTAGGAGAACGTAAAGACGAGTTTAAATCAAATACTGCAAGAAATGTCGATTTTATACAATAAATGTAGTTATAGTTATTGTAATACATTATAGAAATTTAAATAATAATTGACTTTTAATTGAATAATAATATTAGATTAATAAATAATTCCAAAATATTGTGAAAATGCAAAATAATTATATTTATATAACAATAAAATTAGTAATTTTTATATACAATAGTCATTGTTGATATATATAATAATTAAATAAATCTGTATTTATATTGCAGTCCTAGTGTTGGGTTGACTGCAGGGATTATCGGCTCTATTCAGACACAAACCGATTCGATATAATTGATTTGAAGCCGATTTGATGCTTAGGTTTGGCGACAATACTTTGTTTGAATTAAATATATTCGAGTCGAATATAAATATATAAAACATAAAATAAAATTTAATCAATATGTTTGCACTAAAAACCATTAAAATTTAGTATATTTTTATATAAATATAATTTAGGATAATTTGTGATATTTAATGATAATATATTATTACAACATTAATAAAGTCAATAAAAAATTATTTATTTTATTTATAGCCTTGTCCAATAAAAAAAAGCATTGTGGCAAAAATTAAATATCTTTAAAACTATAAATGATATTTTAATTTTGAAAAAAGTTTATAAGAAATCTATCGAGACGTGATTTATGTATTATGTAATTTGACTTAATCTGATAAGGTTTATATGTGATAACGGAACAAATGCAAAAGGCTATATCACAGACTTTACCAAAAGAAGCGGGCTAATTTGGGGGTGTGGTCTAAAAAATAAAAAGTATTACGTAAATACTATAATATAAAAAATATATTACGTAATGATATTATATAAATTTAATTAAATAATGCATAAATTTAATTTTAAAAATATATTTTAAATTATAAATTTAAGTTTAAGTTTACTATTTTATTCGACATTTTGTTGACTAAACTTAAGAATAAATATTTTTTTTATGTTTCGCTTCTCAACTAATGTCAACAAAAACACGTGTTTTTCGAGCATTTAATCAAAACGTAAACAAATTAGTCCAACTTCCCGCTTTGCCTTCTTCCGCCTCCTTCCAGCTCCCTGTCCCCCTCTTATAACTCAATGTCTCTGCTTTTTATTTATTAACCAGCTCGCCGTCAGTCAACAAAACAACTCTATTCTTCCCAAACAACTGATGTTCGACCACTTCTAATCAAACCTTGTAAAATGTTTCTGTTATCTCACATAGAGGTGTGACATAGCACTAATGTTGATTTTTAACTATTTTCAATTTATTGAAATATTGTCAATTATTCAGTAGTATTATATTAGAAAGTCGATGCAAATAAGTACCTATGCGTTGGTCACATGAGTCAAAAGTTGATTTTTAACTACACTTTGAATTTCTGAGAATTGTTTTCAAGTACTGGCATTGAAATTACTTTACCATTATTAATGTTCGGTCCTTACCTACCATATGGGTTAGTCCCAAAATGTCAAGCATCGCCAAACTTCAAATATTAGTATTAGAGATTTTAAATTGGTGATTCTTTTTGTTTATAACATAATAATTTAAGTATTATTCTAATAATTAATACAACAATTTTTGTTAATTTGATATTAATTACAAAAATAAATTAATAAGATGATTAATAAGTTTAAACTAATGATTAAAAGTGTTTTGGCCTTTTTTAAAAATAAAATTTTAATTTTAATTCCTATTTTCAAGTGTTTATTAATTATTTTTATAATTTTTTAATATTAAAATGGTAGCATAGAATAAATTTATACAGGTAATATTAAAAATTTTGTTTAAACACAAACAATAAAAATTTAAATCTATGTATACTTTTTACTTGAAGTCAAAAAAGTGTTCAAACCATGGGATTTTTAAAGGGGTTCGATTTTCGTATTGCAAAAAACCGGCCACTAGTGAACACTAGTTTAAGAGAATTGGTTAAACTATGGTTTTATTCTCCAATTAATACATTAGAGAAAAGTATGCAAAAATGCATTATTAAACACATGTTTTACTTAAAATTTCAATTGATTGGATTCAAAACGAATACGTTAGATGAAAAGTAGTGGTTTTTTGCAATACGAAAATCGAACCCCTTTAAAAATCCCATGGCTTAAACACTAAAATTAAAATTACAAAAAATGAGCTGAATTACGAAAGTTAATTTGTTGTCAAATTGTTGGCAACAAACTTATTAATAAATTTTATAAATAAAATTAAAGTTTGATTATTTAGTTTTAAAAATATTCTAAATCAAAGTTACCAACTATCATTTTTGCTTTGCGCACGTTAATATAAGTTTTCCCCTACACATAATCACCCAGATCCCTTTATTCCGCAATATTGAAATTAACAGTTGTTATAAGTTATATAATTTTATAGAAATGCATATTTTTGGTAAACTATAAATAGGTCGCACACTCGTAGGTATTTAGATTAATAAGTTTATATTTTCATTTGAAAATCTCCGATTGATCTTGATAAGATTTTAGTGACAACTGTATATTTTTGCCGACATTAAAGTGAATTTAGCAATAATTTTAATAATTAATCATTTTTGGGTATTTTTTCAAGTGAAATATTAATACAAGAAAGTAATATGTTAATATATTGGTTTTTAATTTATTATATCTTGCACAATTACATCTCAAATTAGTTTAAATCACAATTCAAAATCTTTATGCTTCAACAACTCTTCTAAAATTTTAATACTTAGTAAAATTGTTTTTGTTAAACACTGAACTAGCTGATTTTATAATTTCATGATTATTTTTATTATAGTTATATTTTTAATTCGTTTTTAAGAATGCATAAATTTTTTGCCTATTAAAAAAATACCTTAATTATTGTTAAAAAGTAAGTTGACAATAATTTAATAAACAAGGATTTCAACAAAATTTTACCCTTGGTGTTTATTGATATATTTTAATAGGGATACTATTTTTAAACTGAAAACGTTTTGAAAATTAAACACAACTTTATTCACATGATTATCAAATTCAAACAGGAATTTCCGACATAAATATAAACAATGTCAAAATTGTCAATAATATTTACAGTGTTTTAATATTTACAATAATCACTCAGAATAAATTAAATGACATAAAACCAGCAAGTCTAATTTAAATACAATTATTTCCATATAAAAATATATAGAAAAAATGTTTTTAATAGGGTTATGATAAAAAAAATTTCACATGGGTTTTTAGTTCAAAAAATGTAATTGACACTAATTTAATTACACATATCTGTTGAACAAAAATAAGGTATCTCTTTGTCCTCTAATTCAATAGATTTAATCTCTTAAGTAATTAACTGTTTTTTGGTTGTCGTAAGGTTTGAATGAAGTTATATATTCACAATATATCTAATTTAGAAGACATTGATTGTAATAATAATAACAATAATCAGTCGAAAAGAGAATAATAACCTAAGAATTATTGAAAACAATATTCATAACTCATTGGTAGTTATGTTTTGAGAAATAGTCGTCTTTTTGTTTGTCGTTTTGTTTCAGTGATTATTCCAAAGCAAAGATATACTTAAATAGTGTTTAAATGTATTGATTTCTCATTTCTATTTAAATATAGACTTTCGAATCGTACGAATCACTTGAAGTATATCTTTTCAACTAATTATAATTCAGTCAAACAATTAACAATTAGCTCCGAAATTAATTTCATTCTTCTCTCACTTTTCGACTAAACGCTCTGTTTATTGTCAGCTCTTCTGCTGAGTTGAGCCATATTTCAAATGCAAATTATAAAGTGTTTGAACTAATTATTATTCACTCTTTCGGTAACACATTTCTCATCGATTTTACTGTCGAATCGTTTACTTCACTCAAACATTGACTGAAAACTTTGTAAATCTGTTTGCATTGAAATCTATGCCTTTAATCACTAATCATTAACTCCAATACAAATCAATTAAATTTACTTTTTATTAAAATTTCATTTAAAAGTTAAAATCTATTTTCGACATTAACTTTGATTTATTGATTCAGATAAACATTAAACCCGTAATTATTATTTCAAAATCAATAATTTGCGTAACTTTTAAGTTGTCTTTTTATTTTAATAAATTGTTTTGGTTTTAAACATTATTTTTAGACAAAAATAGATAAAAATTAAATAAAAAAATTAAAGTTTAATTTGTCTCTTATTTAATAACTTTTATTATATTATACAAACTTTAAATTTGACACAAATTCAGAAAACAATCGTTTATACAATTAATTTACATAAAAATAACATTTGAGAAAAACTTTATATAAAAGTAATTAAAAAAAACAATTTATATATAGATTATTGTTTTAAATTACATAACAAAAAATAATAATAAACAAAAGTATCTAGGTGATAATGATAGTGGTGAATCAATTGGATCAGGTCTTGGAATTGATAGCAGCGGTGAAGCCGAGAATAGCGATGAAACCGGAATACATAGTGAAGTGCTGAACGATTCCATTCTTGTGCGGCAACAGGAACTGCATATAATTGTTTCGAACGCTAATCAGTATTATATGCAATAAACTCGCGGACGATATGACACTCAAAATCATTGCAGAAATGCGTTTCTCAACCGATTCGACGAACAACAGATGATTCAATGCTATGACTGCGAGAAAGCCGAGCGCCGGCAGAAGGGAAAAGGAGACGATCGTCGAGATCGGCATCATTTTAGACTCTGTTCTCTCGTATATCTCACAACTGATCGCAAATGCGACCACTATTTTGTGGAACAGAATCACTGAAAATATCAATAATAACATTTCGATTGTCTCTTGGGATGAGATGACCACTCCTTCGAGAATCGTTAACACCGGAAGAGAGTTAACTGAAGTGAGTTGCGGTAAATACACTTTCAAACCATTCGACCCGTAATTGGTTTTCCAATAAGAGGGCAGTTGTGAGGACTCGCTGTGGAGTGACGAGGGCTGAAGGGAATTGTAGGGAACGCTCAGTATTTCGAGCGAATCCTTCTGTTCCTCTTTGTGCTCGACCTTAACGCTCGGATTTCTGTTGTCCGAAGACTTGTTGGTCGAACAGGTGTTGGCGAAGGAAGTGACTGCAGATGTCTTACGACTGCAGGTAATCAAGTAATGCCTCGTCTTATTGAGTCGATAGTCCAGAGACTCGAAGTCTGACATTTGGTTACAAAAGACGATATTCTCGTTACTAAACCAGTAGTACTTCCGGTACTTCAGACACGTCTGAACGAACTCTTCGCTGAAGTAGAGCCCGAAGAACGACAAACAGATCATGAGTTCCACGAATGGTATTCCTCTGTACTCATAGTTACCGATGAAATCCGTTCGAATCAATACTAAGTTCTTAACACTTGTGGCACTCATTTGCAAAAAGAAGAGTTCAAAGCATTTGCGAGAGAATGGGATCAGATGTAGGAATAGCGTCGCCAACAGTAGTCCGCAATCGAAGGAACGCATGAACTCAATGATGACGTTTGGGATCACACTATCGGATCCGTTGCCATCCCTTTCGTGCGATTCTCTCTTTTTTCTCCGCATTCGACAAATCAAGAGTACAGTCGACGGCACCAGAGATGCCATTATTGAGATCACAATATACAGCACTAACAGCAAGAATGTCAGTACCAGTGAAGACATGATTCCCGATATTCGGAACAAAGTTTTAACTGATTTTAGTCACACTTTCATCACTTTTACATAAACTCTATTTTCTATAAAACATTAATAAGTTTTAAAAACATTATTCCAAACGCTATGTAAAGTCAATATTGTTTCGCATATTTGGAACACCGTTTGACTGAATCCGAAAAAGCAAACAAATTAGACATTCATAGGCTGTGCGACAAACAAACCGAATGTAAGAAGTTATGAATATTTTTATTTAAAGTCATAACTCGGTTCCAAATGAGTAATGAGAAAACGCAGCGAACCGTTCGTCTGATTAGGATTTACTGCTATTTCTCGCGACTCTCAACAGCACTGCTAAGCGTTGGTGTTCTCAGGCCTACTCAAGCCTACTCTGGCCCTACTTGTGCTGTCTTTCAATATGTTAGCAAAGGATTGATAACGAATTTGAATTATATATATGTTTAATAAACAAGAATAAACTACTGAATATACTTTGCTATTAGTTGCTATCTTTTCACCTTAAATTATTATTTTGCCTTGTTAAAGCTATTATTTTTACCGTAAGTTATTAATAACATTAATTATAAATAGTTATCGATAATTAAGTATCGATTATCATATTGTAATTGCTTATTTCATCATTTATTCAAAACTTATTCAAATTTCAAATCAAATTAAATATTGTGCAGTTACATCAAATTTATTTTTTAACCAGTTAATAAGAAGAAATAAATATAAATTTGTAATTTATATAAAAATATATGGAAAACTTTTGTACTCGACCTGGAACAAATCGAACCTGTGCGCATCAGTTAATAAATATTTGACTAATTTTTTTACAAAAATCCATATCTCGTAAAACGATTTTTGATTGAAACCAATGTATTTAAAAATTACAACAATTCTAATAAAGTATGAAATCAGTAGTGAATCTATCGGTACCTCTGATCGAAATCGAAAATCTTGTAAAATAATTGACAAAATCATAAAATCATTGAAATCGCTATTTTCGCAGATTTTGATCATTAGATAAGAAAAACTAAAAAAGTGTTAAAACTCTTAATTATATTTTAAAACATCTCAAGTCTATTGACTTCATAACCAATTTTAATGCATTTATTGTTCAACATATTTCACGCAATCGATGAGATCGTACACGAGTTTAGATTTTCGCAGTAAAAGTTAAAAAGTTAGCTATAAATTAGCTTGGTTAGTCAACACAGAGTGCCTTTAGTGCTGGTCAGGTAGTGCTTACACAATATGCTAAGCAATTGCAATAAATTTCAATTTATGTGAGATCTGATCGATTACCCGGGGTAAACCACCCGTTCTAATTGGATGGGCTGTACGACAAACCACTCGTTCCAATGGAACTGCAGTTAAGGGGTTGTAGTTTATAGACGAGTGGTTAGGAATGAAATTGAAATTTAAGTTTAAGTAATTTCTAAGTCAAATGCAAATTCAAAAAATGAATATTTATTTATTTCCCCAATTAGTTGAAAGCAAATAATTTTGTTTATATTCCTAATTAAAGTTCAATTATTTCGAAACCTATTTATCCAATAATTGCATTTGAATCGAGTCTTAACTAAACGACTAATTATTCGAAATTTATTTTTAAGTTTCTAATACTGTTCCCAATTCTCAGTGTTTAGTCTTAAGTTCGTTGGTCTTTGTTTGGGTCCATAAAGCGAACAATGATTTTAGTGGTAATTAAACCCCAAATAAAGACAAACAAAAAAAGTTTACATAATTTTTCCAAATGTCTAGAAGTGTGTGAAAAGTCTTAAGACATAAAAGAATACTAAAATACATGTCTGACAGAGAACACACTTAACCAACAAATTATTTGAATCGAAATTAGTTTAATTGCGATTAGAATTAAACTTCATGTTTAAGAATGACTTCAAAAAACGGCAACATTTTTAAGAATTCATAAATTTAATAAAAAAGAAATTTTTTACATTAAATTATTTTTACAATTAAATTGAATACTCAGTCATTTATTAATTAATACATTTGTATTTATACTGCATTACAATAATTATTGCTTAAACTCTTCAAACCTGAAGGCATTGATGACCAATGACTTTACATAACATTCCTTAACACTTACTTTATGTCAATATCCGCCGAATGATAGGTATGCCTGATCTACGGGTGCCATAACAGCTAATTCGATGCATATGTAAAATTAAGGCACATATATATTGTACAATTGATTGTATTTCTCACTTAATTGCAGTTATAATTAGGAATAGAATACTACGATAACTATTCAATCAATAAATTATATAATAAATGTCTTAAAGATTACAGAGAATTACAATTCGAACTATTCGTCTAATGAATTATTTTTGACTAAAAATGAGAAAATGTTTAAGAAATGGAAGTTTCAATGGAAGAGATATTACAGAACTTTCAAAAAAATTAAAAACAAATCTTAGAAATAATAGTTCGAATGCATTGAAAAACATACAAAATATGTAATCTATTCAGTCATTGGGAGAATAAGTTTTTTTTGCTTCACTTAAAATATAAAATCTATTGTTTTAAATGAAATTTCATTAATTAGATAAGACATTGAAATATAGTTTTGTTATCAAAAAACCGCTTAAAACTAATTTCATGCCTAGAAATCACAGTTTAATTAAACAAAAATAACATTTTAAACAGAAAAACAAATTTAAATTAAATATTAATTAAATACTAAAAAAACAAATCAAATAAATTGATTGTTTGAAAAAAACTTAAAATTAATAATAACTTAAAGAGAAACTCAATATAATGAACTAAACACCAGAACTCCAGACATACGAATATTGCAATAAAAATATATTTTGTTTTATATATTTTTGAATATATTGAGCGATAAAACAATTTGTATCACTATTTTTGTAAAATATATATATTTTTCTAATTTTAAAAACTCACAAATGTTTGGAATTTTTTCGTTTTCTTAACCCAAAAAATGATCTTTTCTTTTCAGATGAAGACATTTTATGATCAAAATCTTTAACAGAATTCGAATCATTGGAAGCGGTTTCGGATTCGGCGTCGACTGACTTAAGGCTTTGATTTTGAGATACATTTGAAACCAATTTCTCACATCTATTGGCCGAAGCGTTAGGACTACCGCCGATAGAACTGACGGGACTTTGTTTTACTGTACTATTAGAGCCAATAGACTGCAACTCTTCACATGATTCGGAGTGTAGCGGGAACTCATTATTCAACCGATTGTCATATCTCTGAGTCAAGCCCTGGTCTTCACTATAACTCTTAACCATTTTTGGTCGCGTTTTGGGTTCGAATGCATTCATAGGCATTAAAACGTCTTTATTTGAACTAAAGATTAAAACAAAAATTAAAATAAATATTAAATTAAAAGCAATCGTTTGTCGAACCTATCGTCTATTGTGAATGAGTTATTCATTTTAATGGCTGTTTCATTGACAACATCTTCTTCTTCGAACTCATCTTCAGACGACTGAAGAGCACTGTTAGTCGACAGAACGGTTCCATTCGAATGCTATTGAAATTTAAAAGTCAATTAAATTATTTAAAACAATAATTGCGTTAATATAGACATACCTTTCGGTGCGTATTATTGAGATTAATTGAAAGCAAAGACTTGTCGTACGAGGAATGAGAACCAAAGCCAGCGATAGAGACGTTTGCGATAGAACCTAATTAACCGGAAACAGACAACACATGTCTTTTAATCTAAATTTAATTCTTGGAATTATTTCAAATTAGCGTCAATTGAATGTCATATGGATTAGAGTTGAGAGCATTTGTGTCTTTCTATTAATAAACAGTTATTACAATTTCACACTTATTAGTCATTTAGACGAAACACAACTGAAAATTAGTTGATCTCAAGATTAGAAATGCGAGACTAGAACTGAAATTAAAATTTTAAAAGAGAGTAAAACAAAACTAATGATCGAAATATTCCTAAGATTAGTGAAAGCGGTTGTGACTAATGAGTCATTTGTAATGATAACTAAAAACTACTAAAATCTAAAAATTAAAAAAGAGATGCAATGATTGCAGCGATCAATGTATTGAAACAAAGAGTTGAGTGACTGACCCGAGAGGTGCAGTGAGTCGTCGTCCATAATAGTGTTTTCACTGCCGGCGCGCGACATACCCACCATTGGCACCGATCCGGTGCCGTTGACTGGAGAGCCATATAATACTGATTCGAGATAAGCCATACCCGGGTTGTGTATAACCGGAAAGCCGCAGTACATCTCGATTTGGCGCCACCGGTGCAGCCTTTCCTGCAGGTCTTTGGTCACCTCAGACAGGGCTGCCTTCGCGCTCAGTATGCGGTTGTCGACGTCGTCGATGGAATTCCCGTGCGCTACCCGAAACGCACCCAAGAGGGTCGACCGCTTTTTGCGTAGTTTATCGCACTGTGTATTGAATTATAGTTTATTTTTAGAATCCAAATTCAACTTGTTCGTTTTATTATTTGCTTGCAAACTAAGCTTGATAAAAATATAGTTAACAGTTTTAAAAATGAAATAAGACTTATCTTATTAGTTGACAATTTAAGAATATAAGTCTTATTTCATTTTTAAATTTGTGATCTCACGGCTACCGAAGTCTCTTATATTCAATAGTTAACAGTATTTGTGTTATTTATGATTGAAATTTTAATTATTTGATTCTTGAATTTATTGTGCCTAGGATATTTATTATTTTTAAACTTAACAAGGTTAAACATTAAGCAAAACATTAATCTATAAATTATAACTGAAAATTTTGCATTTTTAAAATTGTACTTCAATTAATAATTAATAACTGTTAAAATTAATAATCTAGCACAATTTTCATATTTGGAATTAATGTCCGGTAACATTAATATGTGTCAAAGTTATTATAATCTAGATCAAAATTTTAACAAAAAATTATTTGTTGTTAAAAATAGAAAATAATTTGTGCTAGACACAATAACCTTGACTGCTAGACATATGATCTATAGTTTCAGGATAATTATTTCAATAACTATTCTCTTATTCAACAAATAATTGCTTAAATTTATGAATCAACTGAACGCTTATTATGTAAAACTAAAAATAAAAAGTTCGAATAAGCATTTTTAACCCTTGTCATTTCTATCATCATTTTATATTTTCATTGCAATGCACTAATCAATGAAATGCAAAAATTAACCAAAATATTCCACTTCAAACTGATCGAGGTATTAAACATCAAGCATGACTAGTCACTAGTGCATTAGTGCCCGGTTTAGTTTTCAATAAACTTGAAAATCCCTTATCAATAAAATGTGTGGTAATTACCCCCTCCTTAGCCGCATATAATTGCAGTTCTGCGGCGTTTTTCTTCGTATTATAGCTCCGGATCTCGAGTTCGTGCGTCAGTTGCAGCCAATACTGAAGAGATTGAGGGGCAGACCAACGGCCAGACGACGCGTTTTGTGCTCTTTTCAACTCTTCGCGCGTGCGGTTCAGCTCGTCTTCCAGTTCACTAATACGAGACAGATCTGTGAGACCGGTATAAGAGGCCGACCTTTCGATTTGAGATTCATTTTCTTTAAGTTTTTTCTCTAAATTGACTTTTTCTTTGACGACATTCTGCTGTTCCTCTCGGGTTCGGTCGAGTTCTCTCTGCAAACCCATGAGCGCATCCTCTGCCTTCTGCAGGGAATCCATATCTTTCATCATTTTCTTGAGATGTGCTTTCGAGTACTTGTTCTGCACGTATGCGAACCAACAGCCGCCCATTGCTATCAACACCGACACTACGAGCAGTGCGTCTTTAATATAGTTGTGGTGTTTGGGCGCACCGAACAGGACTACATCCATGGCCTTAAGCGCCAGTTTTTGCTTATGAATCGGATTATTAATTCCTAAAATTGAAATAAATTGTGTGTTTGCGGCGAGTCTTGGAAATAAAAAATAGATGTTTTAAAATGTACCAAAACTCGAGTTAAAGTGCAGACAATGCATACCTGGGCAGTGCGAGCCCGTCGACCGCATTATTATGAAACTGGTCGACATATTGTGGTAACTCCACACTATTGCATAACCATTCGATCGTCTCTTCGACCGTCCAGTTCCGAACGGCCGACGCCTTCCATGACTTCCAGAGCTCATCGACAGTAATCTGTTTGTCATTTCCATGAAATGCTTTTTGTCTTTCGTATCCGTTTTCGTACTTCAATTCGTCGCGAAGAAACTTAATGACGAATAAGTCGTTCATTAGAACCATAAACAAAATCATATCTACTATTGAGTGCAAAACAGCACAAAATTAGTTTCCAATAAATTACTCAAAATATTTGACAATAAAATTGAGAACATAGTAGGAATGAGTTTAAAAATAAAATTTTAAATATTTTTTGTTGATATTCAAGTGACCCAACGATTGATTGAAAAGAATTTGTAAACAAGATTTCATAAGGAATTTAAATTATATGAAATTTAAAATAGAAAATAATAATAATAATAATTTTATTCAACAAATCTTAAGAAAAATATTTGCTTTCATTACATGTTATGTAAACTTGAAATATTGGCTGACATACAGAGAAGTTCAATTGAGATAACTGTGCGGCGAGTGTCGAATGACTAAACATTTGATACGACGAGTGCACAAGAGTTTGAAGGATAAGGCGATTGATATAATTTAAGTGTTAATCAAAATACTTGTATTCTCGCAAACAATGTGTTAACAGAATTTTAATTCAATTCAATTGTTTGTCACTAATACTCATATCTCGGACTCGACGACAGTTTTGGTGATAATATTGACAAAGATTTATAACTTAATACTCTTTCGAATTAACTGGAATACAGTATTGCATACAAACGGATATAAAACATAAATTCTATTCTAATTAATAATTAGTAATTATATAGCGATTGTTATACTTATAAATTGCAAATTAGAGACCCGTTTCGACTAAATTTCGACTAAACAATAATAAAATTTAAAAATTAAACCAAAAAATATATTTACAAATCGAGTAAATCGAAAACATATTAGAAAAGACATAAATCAATTCAAAATATATTATAATTATAGTATATATTTGACAGCATTCAGCCCTGAATTTGGATTTTGATGTGAATTTCATTGAAATACTTTTGCATTAAAACTATAGCAAAAGTAAAATTAAAATTAGAAAAAAAACTAAATATAAATAAATATAATTTGAGACAAATATTGCAAAATTAAGACAAATTAACTGATAATAAGATTAGAATCGATTCGGGCAGTAATGAGCGGCACCGGAGGGAATAATTAAGAATTAATAGCAAACCTCATCGCTTTCGGAGACGTCGACATTGCCGTTGTCATCGTCGTCGAGCTGCCGGTGCAACCACTGGATGGCTTCGAAGCCGAGCAGATCCGAACAGAAGTCCAATTGTTCACAACTCCACGTCGTGTTCGATGTGTTCGCTAACCAATACAACAGTTATTAATCAAAAGCTTTAATTGCTTTCAAATTGTTTATTAAAACACATTTTCACTTTCGCTTTCATACGTTTCGTTATAATAATATGTTTTAATTAATTAATATATAAATAGTTAACAGATTTGACTAAATTTAATCAAATTCTGTTTCAATTAATCAATAAAACAATTGAAATATTTAATCGAAAGACATTTGTGTCTCAATTAATGATCAATCGATGTCTACGACTATCAGCTGATTATCAAATATTCGATCGATATCTCAAATAATTAAATAGCAATTAAATAGAAAATACTTAAAAAGCATTAATGAAAGTGAGAATAAATGAGAATTTACTTAATTGTTGTGTTCGGACGGTTGGGAACAACTGAGCGGATAGTCTGAAGATAGAAGCGATGAATAAAATAGTCGACAATTTGAATAACGAGTCAAACATATTGTCCGTCAAAACACACTTCAAATACTATTTATTGAATGAATCGATAAGTCGTTGGAAATGTGTTATCGGATCTCGATTTGACACAAAATATTGACACAACAAGTGTTGGCCTCAAAGAGCTCAACCAGAAGTGCAGACACTGTCAACACAAGTGCACATTCCGTCACTCAATCGGATCTCACATTCAATGCAATTCAGCGATCGATACGAAAGCGAAAAAACATATGATTTTCCGATTTATTATATGAACCGAATCTACGCTAATATTTACGTTTGTTTTGTTTCACATAAACCAGTCATTCACTCAATTAAACAATTTCTCAATTATTTGTTTATTTGTTTTATGCGTTTAATACACATTTAAATGTCATTTAAAAATAAATACAAAACTCAAATACAGACTAATTATTGGGAAATAAATATTTAATTTTCATCTCTTATTGTCATTTAAATGCACTCAAAGTTATACAGAATTTGAGTTTACACTCAATACGCCATAAAAAACGTGCGATAAATGAGTTTGAGTTTTGAATGTTTTGAATAGCGATATATTTGGACATAATTATTGACTCAATTTATTTGGAAAAAAGAGTGTTTTTGTGTATTTGAGTGGAGATAATGTCGTCGTTTTGTTTATAGATCTTAATTCCAATACGACTTACGCCACAAATCAATCCGTTTTCATGTCTTTTATACCCCTTTCCAACTGATCCACGAGAGCACGGCTGGAGAGCAATGGCGTCGTTGCCGTCGGACAGCTGTGACGTCGAGTATGTGCTCCGGAAGGGGAAGCGAACGAGTGCTTCGTATTTGAGGACCGAATGCCTGTCGAGACTATCGCCCAAACTATTGCCACAAATCAGTTCCGTTCTCTTCGATGTCCGCAAATCCATTGCCGATTGGGATACCATTGATTGGATCAATTGGATTATTGCCGGCGGACACACACCCGAGGAGTTCGCACTCGACGGTCAGTCACTCTTTGCATTCAATTTTGCAGTGATTTCCCAAATATTCTTAATTTAATTGAATTCACTTTTGATTGTATTGTTTATCTGTTATATAATTAAGTGTTTGTTATATCAGAACTAATAATGAGTTTCAGTTCAAACAAAAGTACTTTAAAAGCCCTTCAAATGAATCGATTGTTGAGATAATGACTGATTGAATCGATATTCTGAGTCTATGAGTGGTTTGTGTTTATAACTCAAAACTAACGAATGGATTGTTGTCTTGTCTTCAGTCAAGCGGTACGACAACGCAACCAAATGCGGACTCGTTTGGACCGCGAACTTCGTGGCCTATCGGTGCCGAACGTGCGGAGTCTCCCCCTGTATGTCGTTGTGCGCCGACTGCTTCAAAAAGGGCAATCATATCGGGCATGACTTCAATATGTTCCGGAGCCAAGCGGGCGGTGCCTGTGATTGTGGCGACGATTCCGTTATGAAAGTAACCATTGAATCGACTCATTATATCGGATTGTATTCTAAATATATTTCTATATCTCTAACATCGATAGGAACAGGGATTCTGTGTATATCACGGCTCGAAAGCGCAGTTCGAAATACCAGTAGCGCCGGACGAGCTGTTATGTGTGGCCAAAGCTATAATGCCTCGAGTTATACATCGATTGATTCTACACTTACGCAAAAACAATAGCGACGGTTAGTATGCATTGAAATGTTGAAAAACATTAACATTTTATTTAGTGTTTAACCAAAATTTTATTCGACTCCTTCGAACACCTGTTCTAATCGCCATAGCCTTGAAGCTCTTCCCACCCCTAGACCTCATCTTTAATTTAGAAAATAATTTTTTATTTCAAATACTTTTATTAATTAATGGATTTGTTTGTTGTTTACGACAGCCATAGAAGAGGCGGACGTTTACATAAAGACCTTACTTTTGAAACTGACCGAAATGGGCGCCGCTATGAGAGGGGTATTGAGTGATGCACTCACTGATCAACTTTCATATTCTAGTCTAGCAAATGGTGAGAAGATTTGGTTAAGATTTTATACTTTTTTTTTGTTTTGTTTTGTTTTGTTTTGTTTTTTATAATCGTTTTTTACAATTAACGATACGTTTGAGAAAATTTTGTTTAATAACTCTTTTAAGTTAAAAGTTTTAACTCTTTTTCATGAATTTTGTTTTTCTTTCCTATCGAATGAATTGCAAATTTTATTTATTTATTCCAAAGCCTGCGATAGTAGTGATGCAGAGATAGCAGAAGTGGTTCAGCAACGGATCGGCAATTACAACAGCGCCCGATCTCTTATGGCTCACTTCAAGATTCCCGTCGATTCAGATGAGTTTAAATTAGTGTCCGGTAATTGAAATTTGGATTTTTGGGATTTTAATAATTTATTTAAATTCTAATTTATTTTAAAATTTAGATATAATTTCATTTCAAAACGAGTTAATCCATAAGACATTTCTGGAAGAGTTGTTATTTTGGACTATAGTTTATGAATTCCCACAAAAGTTGGTTTGTTTTCTGTTGAATATGTTGCCGGACGAGCGATATAAGGTGTGTACGGATTGGGTCTTGAATTTTGAAATTACTGCTAATTTAATAAAACTATTCAATCGCTGTATTTAGAGCGCGTTTGCCGAGACGTTTGTTCACCATTACAGTCGAATTAGTATAATGTTATGCCAGTCCCGGTCGAGTGATCGGAACAGTCGGTTAAAAGACAATATCCACGACATTCTATCCAATTGTGTGGTTCACGTGAGCGTTCAGTTGTTCAGTAATGAAGACTTGGCGACAAAGTTGTGCCAAAACACACAATTGCTTTACGTTATAGTTATTAGTTTGAAATATCCGATCGAAGGCAGTGCTGACGAGGACGACATCTCCGGAATACTGATGTCTAATCCAATGCAAGACCCGAAGAAAAATGCTCACAATGTCGTGCGCTGTGATCACCAGATACTCAAAGAGCACTGGTATTGGCCTATTGTTAGTGATCTGAACAATGTTTTAACGCACAGACCAGTTGCGCAAATGTTTATGAATGACTGCGCGCTTCTGGACTTCTGGCTTGAGTTGATTATGGCCTTCCAGGGCATGAATCTGAACCAACGAGAGCTCAACGAACATCTCGAATATGAGAATAACGCCTATTATTCCGCCTTTTCTGCCGAACTAGAGATATGTGCGACACCGATGTGGACATTGATCTGTCATTTGAAGGATTCGGTAGGTTTTGAACAACATTTCGATTGTATTTGGATTTGATTTAAGTTTAATTGTAAGGAATCGGCGGAACAATCGATACAAATCATAAAACACGTAATGCATTGGTTGGAGACCTGGTTTGAGTTGATTGCCTTCGATAGAGACTCCATTCCCAACCCAATGCAGTCCACATTTCACATACCACTGCACCGGTACTTCTCAGTGTTTGTTCAGCACGCGGTCAGCGCTCAGAACGTCTCACTCGAAGAGATTTTGCCGAATGAAGACCTACTCAAACAACTATTGGCGCATCCGTTGCAGACTTTGGTTTCATTTTATGAAATTCTTTGCGGACTTTGGGTTTGATCTTTGAATTGAATTATTATTTTTTGGATTACAATAAGTCGTAATATTTAAGGTTCGAAACGGATTGCAAATCAAAGGTCAAGCGATGACATACATTCAGTGCCACTTCTGTAACTCAATGGTCGACTCAGATCTCTTTCTCATACAACAAGTGGCCACTCATGTCGACTCCGATTGGTTCATACAAACAGTATTTGAAAGGTTTGTCATTAAATTTGAGCGAAAACTGCGACAAAAACTAACTTAAACTCAATTTTCCAATAGGTTTCACGTTTGGGATTGTCTTTCACTGTCTGTCACCGACTTAAGTCTCTACAAAGGATTCTTGGAATCGGAACAGATTATGCCAATGCTTGAGTCGGCGCTCACACACATCGCGACTCTGCTGTCGGTTCACAACAATCTTGGAATGACCGACGAACAGGTGACGCGCAAAGAGATGGTCGCACTGTTGGCTATGGGCGACAAAACCCATTCCCAACTTCTAGATCTGTTGCCCGAAAAGGGCGGAAACCAGTCCTCACAGAATCCCTATTTTGAGTCAACGCTCACACGAATTGCCGAATTCAAGTCACCCAATGTTGAAGTTGGCGGCAGTTTAGGTACGGGTTGTTGGCTCCGGAGTATTGATTATAAGATTTTAATTTTATCCGATCATGTAGTTCAGGGGCAGTTCTATCCTAAAGCTGAGATCTGGGTCAATGAATATGACCCCATCCATGTGCTACTGCGCGCAGTTCACCGACGAGACTATCAGTCATCGATGGATAGATTCGCACAATTGTTAGTTTGCTTTTCATTGTATTTATTTTTATTGTTAATTAAATACATTTCAAAGCGCCCGACAAAGCGGTAAATTCAAGTCCACTTCCCAGCCGTGGCCGCCCTTTCATATCCCACCGCCGGTCGATAGCAATAAGTTTGTTGATCCGCGAAAACTACTTCACAGCAAAGTATTGCACGGAATTGTGTTTACGATTCTATATAAAGTGCGTTTGGATTTGTGCGCGAATTACATGAATTTGAATTTTATGAATGTTTTGATTGTATTTTAGGCCGTATTCTGTCACGAAATTCCTGATCAAATACTAGCGCTAACGGTATACCTGTTGGATATGGCGATTAGGTTTCCCTCTCCCGTCTCCTCAGCTACCGATTCGTCCAATTTGTCGATACCTAACGAAGTAAATGATCTAAACTTCGGCGAATGGTTTGCCTCGAATTGGATTATGTCTAGTCTTATAACTCCAGTCAAAAACGTAAAGCTATCGGAAAGGCGTTCTTCAATGGACGGCGCCGTTGAAGAGATGGAAGTCGACGAAGAGTCGTCCGACAGTCCCGAAGAGGACGAGTATATGAGTGATGAAGACGAACAGCCGTATGAAGTGCACAGTCCGGCTACCAGTGAGGCCGGAGAAGCCCGTAGTTTAGAGTCTTCAGTACAAAGACCACAATTGCCTACAGTTCCAGTGCCTCTGGCATTACTGCCGGCGCCGAACACATCAAACAACGTGTCTTCGGCTTTAGTTTTATTGGACTTAGAGAACAGACAAATGGCGACCAATGCGTCGAATACGACCCGAACTACTGCTTTGGCTCACAATTCGTCGAATTCGCGTCAAAACCAAAACTATTTGACTTCGACTTCGAGGGCATCTCTGGTGAGCAGTGATAGTGTGGACACAAATGTTGCCACAAGTGAACAGTTGTCTGTCGTCGCCTCATCTGCCGGACCGGCCAGACTCAGGTCGCGCAGTCATAGACTACGACCGGTTCGACCGACCGATCAAAGAATGCTTTTGATGAGCCGTCGACGACAGGGAAGAGTCTTTGATTCAGACAATCAGACCAAACAAATGGAGTTGAGTTCGACTCCGAATCGTCCGAATCCACACTTAGTCGTTAGTGAACTCATGAAAGCACTTCCGCCCTCTTCTGGAGTTGTACTTCCAATCAATGAGACAATCATTTCGTTATTAATAAGACTTCATTCGAAACTAAGCGGAAAACCCGATTCATACAAACCTACAAAAAGTGATCAGTTAGTGGACAGTCGTATAGGCGACGGACCCTTTTTCATCGAACAACTGCTCAACCAATTCATTCAATTGAATATAAACGGCGAAGAAATTATTGATGAGATTCGGACCAGGATTTGGACGAAACAGTCGTCAGATAATCAAAATCCAGACAACGCTTCGCCGAAGAACGAAGAGTTGGATCGCGAAGAGCGCAGACGTAAGGCTCGGGAACGCCAACAGAAACTGATGGCAGAGTTTGCGTCAAAACAAAAGGCTTTTATGAAAAACATCGAACAAGAGATCAATGCGAGTGAATCGAGCGAACAGTTGTTCCAATCGCCAGATTTCTCGTCCAGTGATTCCATGACTTCGTTCCTGCAGTCGAAGGAATACGAGTGCGTGATCTGCGGCCAGAGTGGGCCCACTTCTAATGGCAAACTGTTTGGACAGGTAGTGCTATTGCAGTCGACGAGTGTGTTGGGCCACTCGACCGCATCGGACAGCAGTTGCGCCAAATTGAAAGTTCCGAACTCTGAGGAAGAGGTGCAGACTTTGCAGAATATGCAGACATTGGCCAAACTGATGGAGGATCGCATCGATGAGTTCGACCGTTACTTCGATAAGAACTCTTGGCTCAACTCATTCAACATCGGTTGGGTCGGCGGCGTTCACGTCCAGTCTTGCGGCCATTATCTGCACATCGATTGCCACAAGTCTTATATGCAATCACTTCGAGGCGTACAACAGGTCCAGAGCCGGTTCGGTATAGAGCAGGGAGAGTACTCCTGTCCGCTCTGTCGGCAAATGGCTAACAGTGTTCTGCCAATCAACCCATGTATGGGCGAAATCGGTGCTGTCGTCAAGTGTCGGCCCAATGACATCAATGCCGTCGCGACTGAAATATTTGATTTGTTGTCGAATGTGTCGCACCCGGACTCGGAGTTCCTCAAACTTTTGGGAAATGCAATCGAAGACCTGACCAAAGCAACCGGTCCTCAGTATCGGAACATTCGAGTGTCTCCGAGCCAACAGAGTTTGTTCCTCTTCCTGTGCTCTATCGCCAGAACTAATTTAGAGTCGGAAATACTGATCAAGAAAAGCAAAGCCAACCCATGCGGCGCTAAAAAGCCCTGTTTTGGTCAGTTATGCCTTTAATTCCGTTTTATATTTACCAAAAATGCGGTTTATATTTAATTATAAAATTATATGATTTTAAAATATTGGTTCAACTTTAAATTTTAATATAGTTTTTAAATTATTTTAATGATATTATTTACC
>JAQIYC010000099.1:0-20736 GCA_034699545.1 Porobelba spinosa
TAAAAGATATTCTTATTTCGTATAAATTATTTTTACAAAACTTAAATCAAATCCAATTCAAGCATTGATTGACTAAAACTTGAAATTAAATAATTTATTGTTTTTTAAGATTTGCATTCAAATGATCAGAACTCAGTAGTTAATCAAAAGTAAACTGTAATGAAAAGAAGAATAAGAAGTTTATAATGTAATCAATCAGATTTTCTCTTATATTAATGACATTTATAGCATATAATTACTTAAAGATTAAAAAATTATAAAAAGCCAAACGCAGACGGAATTAGAATTGATTTCTATTTTTAATCAATACTAATATGAACTCAATATTTGAGAACAAAAAGGAAAACGAAGAGAGAAATGTATTTTAATGTATTTGTTCAATAAAAGATGATTGATAAAATTTAGATAATAAAATATCTGCTTTTAATGCTATTCAAAAGTTTAATCTAATTATACATGATGATTCTAAAATTAATTCAAATTTTATTCAATTTTATAACTTAATTCATACCTAAAATGCATTTATTGTGGAACTCATACCTACCGGTGATTATTTGAGGCAATAATTAGCACTAAAATACTCTTTGAAATGGAGTGACCCATCATTTTATGGGTTTAACCAAAATATTAATCTTTGCCGAAAGGCTTTACGAAGAGTTCAATTTCGATAATTAATGACTAAATCCAAGAATATTATCAGTGATTGGAATAAAAATGTCATTTAGTTAATGAGAAAATTCTAAAGTTAGTCTATTTGAGCAAGAATACATTTGAATGTTTCATATTTCACACGAATTGAACATTATATTTGCTCGATACAATTACTTATTGAGTTAATAGTAATTCCAAATCATTAAAAAAAAATTAAATTATAGACATTATTATTATTATTTGAATCATTGATTTATTTGTGAATATTGACAAATAATTATTTGAACCGGTATTAAGGTTTCGTTATTATTCTGTTGTAGAAAATAATTAATTTAAAATAATTTGTTTTGCATCAGTTGTCACATCAATATATTTAAAATTTTAAAAATAAATTAAATAATGCCTAAATTGTAGTAACAATAATGCAAAGTTTTCAAACAAATTTTAAATAATTATTTTAAATTTAATTATAAAATAAATATAAAATTAGACGCAAACCAACAGCACATTCCTTTAGACATTAAAAAAGTTTAGATCTATTATTAAATTATTAGTTCTAATTTGATTTTTATTTAAATATCTAACTGCTAATCCTGCTCATTACTATATGTTTAGACCTGATATTCCAGCACATCCTTACTCGCCCTACTCTATAGGCACGACAAGTCGTATCAATGAGTGTTTGGGAATTTAAAAAATAATTTTTCAAATGAACCGAGAATTGCAATTAAAAAACAAAACCTGGAATTAAATTAGAAATAAAAAGTTTTTCCATCAATCGATTGCAAAACAAGCGGAAAATGTCGAGTTTAAAGACGTGTCTATACTTCGACAGATTGTTAATTATTTTTATTTTGTTTATTGATAACGGATTACAACCGACAGTACCTGAACTGTAAATAATTATCAATTATAAGTTAAACTAATTTAGGAATATGATAAGTATTATATAATATATGCAGTTATCACATAATATATTCGAAATTCGAAATTTGATGTGGATACTTATAAGAACAAGAGTTGAATTCGATTAAATGAGTCGAATTGCGTAATTAAATACTTTTTATCCTTGAACTGAATCACTCGAATGAATGAATTAGCGAAGAGAGACATAAGGAGTGAAACGCAAACAATATTTAATATCATTATTATTCGCTTATTATCTGTTTTGTCGATCTCTTGAACTGAAGTCCAAATTGTTTTGATATTCATTACAACGAATTAGTAATGAAATAATGAGATGTTATATAAGAAACAAAGAAACGCAGAAACGGCTCATATGAATGAACAATGTTTTTAATACTAAATACATTCATCTCTTAAATACTATTTACAAAATACGAAACAATGAATATCTGAGTTAATGATTGAAATGTAAGACAAATGAATTTAATTATAACTGAAATATTCAACAATTGTTATGAAATGCATGTTTGATGGCATCGATATGTCTGATTGGCATTGAATGAACAAAATATTGGTTTGAATTTTAAAGCAATAAAAAGATAAATATTAAAAGAATGACAAAAATGCGATCAAAAGTCAATTCGACCTAAATTTGAATAAAATTACTAAAAGAGAGACAAAGATTGCATTCGAAAGGAATGCTTATTAGGAATGAATGCCCCGTTAAGTCATTAAATAACCCCTAATTCAAAGCTAAACACAACTAAAAATTAATATTTGCGGTTGTGCTGCCAATGCGACTGCCCGTCCGGATCTGGTCTTTTGTAGCGCTTGTCGGGCCGGGAGTAAAGAGCGGCGACGTCTGCGTTCAAAGTGATTTCGTTGGCCTCACGGAAGCCCTCATTAATTGTTCCTCTATTTAGCCTCTGGTGGTTGTGGTGTTCATAGGGAGGTTCGATTCGGGCTAAGCCCGGTTTGTAAGACCCGGAGTGGATGCCGTTAGACTGTAGTTGAGACCAAGCACTGGCATACTTGTGATAGAAGCCACTGTTGTCTCCACTGCTGTCGAATGTGCTGATGGTCTGCGCGTCCAAAGCGTTGTGACTGTTCTTCAATCTGTGGTTACAATCATTTGAGACTTAGTTCACATTCAGGCGATATATCCATAACTATAGCGAATCGAATCGAAACAATCGGAAGCTTTGGTAAAGACATGCAAACACTTAACACATATCCCGTGCACTGAACGAACGAAAGCAATCCGAACAGCCCTTAACGCCCGTCACTTGAGTTAGTAGTAGTGAGAGTAGAGTTAGTTATTAGTAAAGACAATGACTAACCGGTATGTTATGTATTGCCTGTACTGCCCGCTCACCTATTTTTCTGTTAATAGTTGTTAATAGTTAGGCAAATAAGTCGACTGCGCGGCGGGACTATCCCTCCAAAGAGCACTGACGGTAGCGCTTCTCTTCTTTGAAGTCACGCTAATATATAACAGTAACAACAGAAGAGCACAGTTAGCCATGCATTGACATTAAGGGCAATGACTACAACTCGTAATCAACGACTCATTATGTGATCATCACTTCATGGAATCACTTATTCTATTGTTTGCAAACACAGGGACAGGACATACACGACACGACACGCTTACCTCCGAACGATTATCACCACTATTGTGATCACTGCCGCCAGAAACACAAAGCCACCGAACACTGCCAGTGCTATTATGCCTCCCATATTGAGTCGAGCCGTCGCTGCTTTCGTATTCGATCGACTCAATAGACTGTCAGTTATTTCGTTGTCTTGAGTTCTATAGATATTCGTTGGACGCGTCGTCCGGCTCTTCGCGGTTGGCCTTCGGGTTGTGGTAGTAGTGGTGGAAGTCGTCGTACTATAACTCGTTGAGAATACGTTCGTTCGCCGAGTGTTGATATACGAGGGTTGAGGCGGAGCTGTCGATGAGATAGGAATGAGCGCGAGTTGCGGACCCCGGGAGGGCGTAGATATCGGCCGGTCTATAATTGGCCAGGACTGCGATGGCGTGTGATATGTCGGCGCTGTTGTGGTCTTACGGGTTGTGGTGGTTGTGGTCGTAGATGTTGTTCCGCGAGTGGTTGAAGTCGAACTGGTAGAGGACGGCCTGTTGTCTATTGGGTGTAAATACAAGTTAATCAGTCAGTTTGACAAAGATTAAGAAGAGTTGAGTCAAACCTCTGCAATAGCCAGACTCCCCGTCCCAAAAGCCGGCGACATTACAGACTATCCTATCCTCACCGACCAGTTCGTAGCCGTCATCGCACGTGTATTCAACAACTGTTCCAAAGATTGTATTATTGTTTGAAATTCGAATAACACTATTGGCTATGACTGGAGGGTTTGGACATATGACAGGTTCACATCTGGGCGGCGGTCCGTTCCACCGTTCATCGACATCGCACAGTAGGTTTCCACGACCCACCAACACATAGCCCTCTTTGCACGAGTAGGCGATGGAACTGAGATATGAACGCGAATTGTTTGCGAGAATATAGTTTCCATTGGGTATCGATGCGGGAAATCCACATTCGAGGACTGGACGGGAAGAGAGTCGTTAGAATTGAATATATTTTTAGTTAATAATTGAAATACATTTGCATTTTGGAGGGAATTCACTGAAAAATCCATTCGGAAGACAAGTTCGGATATTCGGACCAATCAATAGGTTTCCGTCATTACAACGATATTCTATAACCGAACCGATGTCTACACTTCGGGCCAGAATTGTTGAGTTTGGCGGACGTTCTGGTTTACCACAAGAGAGGGGCCGGTGTTGGCAAACAAAGTTCAGATTTAAGTTGCAGTTAGTATCGGACCAAAGCCAGCCTTTGGTGCCATCAAATCGAGAGCAGTTATCCTTATTCCCGGGTAAGTTCCAGAAGGAAATGGTCACATCTTTGCCGTTAATCCATTTCCAATTCACTGGATTCTTCGTGTCTCTCAAAGCACCCAACCAGTACTGACCGTTCGGGTCATTCCTGTGCCTTCGGTAGAGCTCCCAACTAAGGAAGCCCTGGAGTGCAGGAGAGGTCTCGTCGACGAGACTCCCGCCCCTCACTTCGCAGAATCTTCGCGCGCTTTCGAAGTTCAAGGGCTGGTTGTTGTAGAATATATAGCACTTGCCGTTGTAGGTGGAAGTGCTGCCCAATGGCTGGTCTCTGAATGAGGGGCACTGTTCGATAGACAGCGCTATTCAAACAAATATTTAATTAATTAAAATTAATGTCAAATGTTTGCGCAAATCAAGTAATAATCTGATCCATACCGTGATCTGTGTATACAAACACTTCGCAAATAGACAATGGATTTCCCGGAGACTCAAGTGTTATACTAACAAAGGCGCCGGGCATTGGTCGAGCGCAGGGTAGAAATAGCGGTCGGCCTTCTTCGAGAAATCCGGTAAACTTATTGCAAACCGGATTGACTCCCAGATCCGGCCGGTTATTGCCGACCCTAACTGTGATGATTGCGGGTCTATTGTTCGAACAGCACGAGGAGCCGAAATCTATGCGCACCAACTATTGGGCACAAGTGGGGATAAGTTGGAAAAAGTGTTGCATTAATTAACTAAAATTAAGACAACAGCTAAAGTGGTAGCTATACCTGAACAAGAACTGGTTCGAGCAAATTGACATAGAACCAGGGTGAGCGCTCGGCCTCTGTCATTGTGCACGTATTGCCGTTATAGAAGGAACTGGTGCCTGGAGTGCAGAATGTGTTAGAATTCAAGTATTGCACAAATTTTGACGTTTAGAGAGATAAGAGAAAGTGATTAATGCTCTGATCGGCATATAATGGATAGAATAGAATAGCATATGATATGGTATGATATGATGGATAACATACTGCCGTCGACGGCCTTTTGAGCCGATCCTTGACCAACTGTCGACGATTGCATCGCTGCCTTCCCAACCGCCACATTCAGAACTGAAATTTTAATTTTGTTTTTGTTGTAATTATTTATTTAAGAAAAATAAGAGAATTTTAAACTTTAAGAAAATAATTAATTTGAAAGTTATTTGAGAAACGATTAAATATTACGTAACGGAAAGTGCTTTTAAAAACATTAATTCATTCTTTGTATATCAAAAGTGGCCCTAATTTTCAATTATTCTTATTATATACAGTCTTATCAATTATGACAACTATATACGAAAGTTAAGCACTCAATATGACCCAAATTAAAAGTATTTTTATTATTTAATATAATATTTCAAATTATTTGTAAACGTGATTCACGAATAAAAAGTTTTGTACAAAAAATTAGACAAATTTTTGAATTCATGTTTTCATTGTTCAGATTTTGAGATATAAGAGGAATCGCTGGCTCTGGAAGTGATGCATATTATCGCTTCGAAACAGTTATTCACAGATTTACAGTCGATTGCATAACCTCTTCATTATGTAGTTTGCGGTTAAATAGTCAATAGATTGTCCTTTTGTTTCACATTCAGTCAAAAGGAAGCAATTCTTTAACACATGTTCACGACTTAAGGACAATACGCTTCAAATGTTAACTTGTTTTATAAGAATTTAGTTTTCGATTCAGTTTTAATAGTTTAAGTGATTGAATAAATTGTTGAGAACTGAAACTCTTGTTTACCGTTAACTTACTTTAATTCAAAACTAATGAATATTGTTTCGAAATAAACGCTAAAATTTTTTTTAAAAAAAGCTCATAAGTTGTAGTCATAAGTTTCCTTCTGTATAATCAATAAAATCAAACATTAAAAGAATCACTAATTCTATGTAATTTGAAAATTCTTCAATTCAAACATGTTTTTAGTTTTCGACTTAGTTTTCAACCGACAAAGGGTTTCAAAATAGTCATTATTTAGAGATTATTATTAAAGAAAACTTTTAGCGATTTTATTTTCAATTATTTCGAAAGTTTGGAGAAGACATGCTTTGAGAGCTTGAGAGGAGAGAAGAAGCAAATTATTGTAAGTCTGAGGTCAAGGATGGAAAGCGTGTTAGTAATAAATGGCAGCATTTGTTGTATTGTAGCGATGCGTTGATATAAGTTTAATAATAAAAATGTAAAAATGAAGGAAAAAAGATGAGTAAAGATTGGAATCGTCTTTAGTTGAGTTGATGCGCGTATTGACAGCTTCAGTGATTCCTCCACTTCCTGGTTAATAGAAAAACTGCCGATCACTGGCTTATGGCTTACTCACGAGTCATGACTCAGAGGTACTATATTGTGGATTCAAAGTCAAGAATTAAGTTAACGCTCCGCCGAATATTCGTGTGTTATTCGGTCTAAACTGTCTTATATTTAAAGGACTACTGAATTGCAATTGTCTGCATAGGAGTGATAGGGTTTGACCAAAAGACACAATAATATAATTCTCGGACCAAATCTTCATAAGTGCATAAAAATTAAAAAACTTTTCAGACTATAGTATCTCTCGTTTACTATATTTAACTCAAAATAATAATTTGTAATCAGAAATGCGTTTCGAATTACAAAACGACGATTTGAACTGAACTTGAAAGCTCAGTGCAGTTGAACGACCCTAAGCCAAGTTGAACGGCGAGCACAGGCACCAGCACAAGCACCAGCACATGCAGAATGCTCTTGGCTTGTGCTTGCTCGCACCGCTAAAGCCTTCGAGGCTATGCCATAGCCACCACTCCATCTCAACTCAACCACTGTTTTGCAAAATAAAATAAAACTAAACTTTTTTTAAACATTGTTAGTAATAATTACGCATTCATTGAAATGTTTTAATGCGAGACAACAGTCTTATCGCATAAATATTAAGCACTAATGCAATTGAAATTAGATAATTCTAGTCAATGAAATTCAAATTAAATTTATTACTGCATTAAAACTTATTTTTAAACTTTAAACTAAATTATATTATATTCTGAGCTCTCTATATAAGAGCACTTATTTATTCAAAATATCCGGTGACACGACATTCCACATCACTTGGAATTTCTGGTTCTCTTTTAAATCCATTAATTTACAACTTTTGCACAAAATATGCTTTAATTGCTGAGAAAATTTCGATTATCTATATTTAAAACTACAAACTTCGGAAAATGTCTCAAATTTCTTATTTTAATTAATCCTAATTTAATTGATTGGTCTTTATTCAAACCTTCGATAAATAGACAAATTCTTTCAAAGTTTAATCACAAAAATGAGCGAAAAGTTGGTTTTTTGTCGAAAAATTGATATAATTTACGATTTACCCGAATGTCAAATCTATAATTCAAACGAATCATTGTAATCATCATTTGGTTGTTCGTAAAGTTCATAACAAGAGTTTCATTTATTGTTAACCAATAGGAATGGTTGACAGGTATTCAGGTCTGACATAAACTTAGAAGAAGAATGACTTTTGGTTGAAGGCATCAATGCTTTTAAGAAAAAACAAATTTTATTGCAAATCATTAAAGCCATCAGTTTTTCTAAACTGAAACTCAATCACAATAAACGAATACTCATTCATAAAATTATCGAAATATAAAAATTTCAATTAATTGATAAAATTCTTTTCTTTAATTCTTTTCCTTTTATTTAATCAGATTTTTATATATAATTTGATTTATTGTTTTGTAACAATTTATTTAAAAAGAATTTCAAACATAGATTCGATACTAATATAATTGCAATTTCGTAATTCAATTCAATTTCCTGACAAATACTTTAAGTCAACTTCACTTCAAATCAATATTTAATTATCTGTTACATCATTACCGATAATAAGTTAAAAGTTTATTAGAAAATCTAATTTAAGATATATTGCAATTTCAGACATTAGCTAATCTTTAAACTTGAACTAAAATTTTTGCCTAAAAATAATGTGTTTTTCAAAACTCTGTATAATTCAGGCATTTTTCTCGGATTGAATAATCAAAGCAAAACTTTTTATTAACTGAGAGGTAATTGAAATTTTTGATGAATTACAGCTGAATTCTAATTGAAAAACTCATTTATTAAAAAAAATTCTTAACTCATATTCTCTATTGAGAAAAGTATTTTCAAATATTAGCAGTTTTTCACGTCCTTAAGCAATAAATTCTTTACTAATTTTAGAGCTAATACTACACCAAAAGGGATTCATTCCTTACTTGTCTATTAATGTCAATGTTTTGGGCGTTTGTATCAAATCGTTTGCAAATTTTGGAGAAATGTTTAAAATATATTTAAATACATTTAAAAATATAATTTTGTAATTTAGATTTTTAATAGTTTTAAACATTTAGTTGTTATTCGCTTAATAAGAGTCGGAAAGTCTACACTAATTATAGCAAAAAGAGATCAAGTTTTAAGTTCTAATCAATTAAATAATATGAACTCTACTTAGAATTAGTATCTAAATAGGTTTCACTTCATTTAATATCCATTTAACTTAACTTAAAGTAAGGTTTAAAAACAAAATGTGTGCAAAAACTAATTCAATTAAAATTAATAGAAAAGCTAATAAAATCAATTTGAAAAACGCAACAAACTATTAAATTGGGTATAATTTCGTTATTGTATTTATAACTATAAGTTAGACATTGCTCATATTTAAAGCTTAGCCCAATTTTGTGAAATACAAATTATATATTTTACTCAATAATTGTCTTAATTCGCAATGCGTTTGCATACGAAGTATACGTTTAGAGATTGCGATTAATAATTATTAAAATCAGGTTAATATGATTTGAAACGCGAGGTTTTGCCTACTCTTTACCCGCACTTTGTTTTGGTCGACAATTCGAGTCAATCAGTTCGAGTAAAGCCCTGTTTTCAAGTGCAACCATAAAACAAATCAAGTTATGCCAAGTTATGCCATGTATGTGAGCTCAACCTAATGCCAGCACAAGTCATGCATTACCATAATCTCAAGCAAAGCATTCACTATCTGATGAAAACAACTTGAGAAGCAAAACAGTGTTGAGCCGTCTTGTGGGTCAATACCAGTGCGATCCTAATCGTCTCTAATCCTACACTCCTGTTAAACCCCTTCACTAAACAACAACTTTATATCAATTAACGGAACATTCAATTTGGCTCTACATCTGCACTAATTTGATTTATTCACTCAATTTGA
Source organism: Porobelba spinosa (assembly GCA_034699545.1). Classification (NCBI taxonomy): domain Eukaryota; kingdom Metazoa; phylum Arthropoda; class Arachnida; order Sarcoptiformes; family Damaeidae; genus Porobelba; species Porobelba spinosa. The sequence goes on from JAQIYC010000099.1 coordinate 9,651, forward strand.
TAATTTGCTAATTTTAATGATAACTAAAGACAAACTTCCGGAACTATTTTTAAGTTAATTTATATCCGCGACTTAATCTCAAAAATAATCAAATATCAGGTGCTTTACGGGACGGGACATAACAGGCACTTCGCTCACTAAATCAGTTCAATGCCATTCAACGCTTATTTGCTTTTGTTTACAATATATAGATTTTTTTGGATTTTTAAGTAAAATGTTATTGTATTGCAAGTGTCATAGCATGACATCCGGTGCTAAGAAAGCAATAGATAGTGTAAAGTAAAGTAGAGTAAAGTAAGCCAGGGGTGTCAAAGGTCAACGCTTACCACAAAATGGAATCCCAATCGGTTCCCATTTGGGTCCGGCGCATGTCCGCCGAGACGGACCTAATAGTTCGTAGCCGTTATCACATGTGTATGTGGCGACAGTGCCGTTCCGTATCGAGTCGGTAGTTAAAGATACGGATGCATGTGCTGGAGACCCGGGGTATCCACACGAGTCCACTGTTAAGATAAGCAGTTTTAGTGATTAAACTGATAAGAGTTGTGCACAAACTCAAGAGATATTCCTAAGACTTGTATTTCAATGCTAAACATGTTATCAAACATATTATACAACTATTCTATAATTGAAACTTAATATGTGTGTCACGAATCTCATTGGAATTACTGACAAATTAAAACTCATTTTAATCTTAAATTATATGTATTTTTAAATAAATATTATAATATTAAAAAGTTTAAAAACTTACCAAAATTAATATTTTTGAGTAAAATAATTAGTAAAATAGCATAAAATAAATCCATTTTGAAATATAAATTATTAGATGAATAAAAAGCCCACATTTTGAAAGTTTATTAAACTATGAATGACTAGAAAAACAAACATTCAATGATTTAACGAATATGTCATTCAGTAGTTTTGATTCAAAACCAATCACTTAGTTCTTAAAAGTTTCAACAATTTCAAAAAGTTATTGTTTATGAAAATCCTGGGTTCGTATGGTTTGGTTGTTTGGTTCTCACAATTTTGTATTCAGTTGAGAGCAAGAGAGCACAGGTTGGGGTTTGTGTAGTGGCGCACAAGACATTCGAGCAAACTGTAGGCCTTCCAGTTGTTGTACGAACATAAGAGCACAAGTCTTGGAGTCTTGAGTTGGTAAACAAGCTTAAGTTGAGAAGGAACTGAGGAATCGGTGTTGTCTCGCCTGTGCGCACTCCCATTGGCTGTTGTTTTACACCTGAGCAGGATTTCTAGCATATGCTTGATATGCCTTCTACTGTATACCTGCTATACCTGCATTGCAAACACAGAAAGTCAGCTCCAGTTGACTCTCTTGACTGTAATGTTGACTCTCAGGTGAAGCACCCGGAAAACAAGGTTTAAGAAAAGAGTTCTGACGTATTAGCCCTAACCAGTGAACCAATATCCTCGTCCTAGCCTTAACATTGTGGGCATCGTATGCTTCAATTGATGACATTCCTGAGCGCAAAAAATGTGCAAAAATTGACCAAAGCTCAAACCTGTGCTAATGCGCACAGAATCTCGTTTTAGGAAAGGCCTAACTTTCTGCACCTAAAGCTATGTGTCATGAAATCTAATGGATTAACTGATTAACTGTTTTCCGAATTTTTACATTTATACTAATAATACAGTTCTTTATAAAAACTCAAAACTGTAATCAAAAATCTTTTAATGTATTAATGTTTGAAACGCATAGAATAAGTATAACAAATGAATTCTTAGAAAAACATTTCCATTTATTTCGTAAATCATTTTTCATATTTAGAACTCAAACTCTGAGTAATGAGAAATAAATTAAGTCTTAAGTATTTGGGTTGAATTGGACTGAATTGGACTGAATTGAAAATTCAAACATATTCTACATATTTATTCGTTCGGACAGATTATTGTTATTATAGATATTTTAATTTAATAACACATTATGTTTGCACTAAAAGGATCTAAATATAAGAAAAGGGAGAAAGAGGTGGAAATCATGTTTTTCATGCATAACAATAAATCTAAACATTCGGCTATTATTCGCAACTAAAGAAATGCTATTATAAAACAAAAGCAATTCTTAAAACTGTTTTATTGCCAATAAGTATGTATTGTATTAAATGCCAACCGCTTAGAGTTGACCTAAAAATGTGATTATGTTCTCATGTAGTGATTGTTCGCTTGAAGAAAGACTTTCGGCTCTCAAACTGTTCCGACTTTGAGTCGGAGTTAGTTCTTGGAGAGACGCGGAGGTCGACGACTCGGCTTTCAATGTCATTAATAGCGTTTAATTAATTGCAAGACATGGTAATAATTATTGGCAAAAACTCGTTTAAATAATGGTTTCGGATCAGCAAATAGTCGATCGCATATTAATGGCTTGTCTTCGCTGTAATCGTTTCGACCCAAACGGAAATCTTCGACTTTCCAGATGTCATTGAATCGACATTTTCCGCTCCAGGAGTAGCAGTAATTCGCTTCTAAAACAATATAATCGATTGAAAGTGACGAGAGATCGCTGTGAACTGACGAGAGTTCATGTGAACTGCAATAGGAATACAAATATTTCTTAATATACTCTTAGACTACTGTATGTCCTATGATATGCAATGCGATTGTCACTACATTTCTAATTAACTGCTCGTCTCGTATTCGACATTGATTTACAATCGCATACATAAGCGTGCGTTCAATACCTGTATAATTGGTATATAAGATAAGTTCGGTTTCTAATCAGTGCTGATTCGTAAAACGGATGGTTGACTGCAATTACAAATTAATTTTAATGTTTATTATTCACATACACTAAACACAATCGAAAGAATGTTTTCCAAAACAAATTTGAAAGGAATCGGAAAAAGTTGATAAACTCGTCTCAATTGGAATCACTTAAGTACTACTCAATGAGAAATACAATAATAATAATAAGGAATATATTTTGAGATTTATATCAATTGAATGAGAGTTAAAAATAAAATCAAATATTGAAATATTGTTTTGCAAAACTACTTATTATTTTGTTTTTATTCTGATTGTACTTTTGAGATGAGTTTGTTATTTCAAATATAGAATTTCTTTTAAGTATTTCAAGATTACGAAAGTTATAAACAAGAGTTGTCTCTAAGAGTTCACAACTTATTGTTTCGAATTGGGTATAACCCGAAAGAGTAGAAATATTTCGAGAGTTTGATAGAAAAACGGCATTTGCTGTCTGTTCTGATTTAATTCTGCTTGTCTACATGTCTACATCTTTTTTTCGTGCAAATCATTGTGTATTCTTTGTTATGTTATCACTAATTAATAATTTCAATCATTTGAAACAAATTGTAGTTATACTCTGTTTTGATATTTTCATTGTCACTATAAGTGTCGACTCATTGTATGTTTTAATAAGAGGTGTCAACTGTATTCAAATTGATGTTTACTAAACATTAAGCGTAGGGTTTATAGGCCAACAAACAATAAATAATTATAAGTTGTGCCACATTTCGATGTCCTTTCTTTCACTTCTCATCATTTAATTGCGAAAAAGACCAAAAAATGTTGAGCGAAGGCTCATCTACCCATTGCACCGAACCTACTAAACCTAAACCTACTATACATTTCCATTTTTAAACTTTTCATTTACGACAAGTTATATTCGAGAATCAATTAAAGCGATCGTTAGCTAACAATTTCAACTTTTCCTGATTAAAAAACATTGAATGAGCGGTAATGTGTGAAAAATATTCGCTAATGTTTTAGTCGTTTAAATTACTATTGAAAGGATCGTTGGATTCGCTATATTATCAACATTTTTAGATTACTTTAAATTATAAATATATAAAAATAAAAGTAAAGCCATTTCTGTCAGATTTGAATTGCAGATAAATACAAACATTTCGCTTATTATGTATTTTATCTATTTTTCATGTCTAATATAGTATAAAAATATTTATATAAAATAAACCTAAGTTTCCGTATTTAATGTCTAACATTAAAATCAACAAAATTATTAGTTCGGCTAAAATGATACAAAATTATTATATATTCAAAAATACAGGAATTCGTAACTTATTTTCGTTTTTCCCCTTTTTTATCCGAAACCCAATTCCAGAGTTATTTTATTTAAATCACGAAAAAAGTAGTTTTTATAAGAAAAGTACTTTTCTTTTGTAAAAAAAGATAATTAAATGATTTTATTTAAAAAATAAAATAATTAAAAAACAAGGGCTAAGTCAGAGCTATAACTTTAAATTTCAATTACTTTCTAGAGTAAACAACTTTCCTGGACATATTTTATTGCATTAATTGCATTACTTTTTACAACATATTTACTGCAATATTAAAAGCCCTCCAATAATCTACTAACGCATGTCTTTATAATTTAAATTATATAATCAAAACTAAAAAATTAAAGTATTTAACATTTTTTCATTTATTATCTTAAACATATGTCCAGTTGTTTTAATGGCACTTAAAGCAAAACAATGTAAACTTATTCGAAAAATATTATAATTTTTCTAAACGCAACTTTGTCTTTAGTAAAGACTCTTTACTTGATTTTAAATTCAAAGTCTGAGACAAACATTAAGCAAAATTTAAGTCAATTTTAATTTGATTGTAAAACAATTTTATTGACGTTTAAGAATTCAGAAGCGAAATACGTATTACTTAACTTTATCGATATTATTATCGTTAATACTTTATTTGGTCCAATTATAATAAATTATACCGGAGATGTGGAAGGGAGGGAGACCAGCCGTTTACCCCCCCCCCCCTAAGTTCGAAAAACCTATATTGTCCCTCCTGAGGGAGAGTTACTCAACCCCCTTTAAAATTTTGGGTGTCCGGCAAATTTTTTAACTGTCAGCCTAAATCCGATTTAAATCAAGTTAAATTAGATAAATCGGCTAAATTCAGTTTAAATTCTGTTAAATTCGCCTAAATTCGCTCAAATTGCGTTTTGGCGCCAAAAATATTCGCCATGACACATTTTTTATTTACCCCCTACCTGACCTTCTCTAGAATTTTTTGGAAAAAACCGGCTATTTTACCCTACCCCTGAGCTGGCCGACCTTCCACATCCCTAAAATAATACTAATGTACTAGTTCGTTTATTTCATGACAATTGCTGTTTTAAAATAATTCAAATGTTGTCTTAAAATCAAGTTAATGACTCAGAATTAAAATTATAAATAGGATAAAATGTGGATAAAAATTAGAGTTATTAAAAATATTAATATAAATGCGTTAAATGTACAAACATGAGCGCATTTCACAAAATTGTATGTTTTTTAATGAAAACTAATTTTTTAAATATAAATAACTGTTTCGATGATTAATATATTAAGAAAATTAAGAAAAGGCATGAATTTCGTGAAAGTTTAATGAATCTCAAACTCGATAAGAAAGGGAAACCATATGAAAGAAAAAGTATTCTTTCTTTTGAATTTGATTTCCGATTTGCTTTCAAACCGATTAACCCATAATACCTATTGGTCTTCGCGTTGATAACATCAAGTTAGCCATTGTAGGCATTGTCCCTAAAAAACCAAAACATTAAAATTCATGAAAAATGTTTTCCATTAGCTATAAAACTAAAAATTGTTTTTTTTTGTTTAAAAAACGATATTTTATTTTGGTTTGATATGCATTGATTGTATAGTATTGAGTGAATCTCTGAGAATTAGGTGAAGAACTAACTGAGAATTACTGTATTTTAGGCCATTATTCACAAATTATGAGTTATATAACTTATGAGTTAAAAACGCAAAAATCCATACAGGTTACTTTGCTCTTGTCTAAGGGTTATCGCACTTACGTTCCCAATCCTGCATCGAATATGACATTAAGATTTAGATAAAATAATTTTTGTTTCTATTCTCTGATACATTAAAAAAACTAATTTTTTAAAAATAGACTTCAGTTTTATATTTGCATTCATTTAAAAATCTATTTTCACTTAAATCAGATGCAGGTCTTATTCAATCCAAAGTACAGTAATTTATTTGTACGATAAGTTGGACAGCATAACAGCGCTAACACAACGGCACTGGTAGTTGTTCTGTGCTTCATTGTGACAGTTACTACTTGACAGTTATAAACTTGATTCCGAACACTTGTGGCTTTTATTTGATACGAAACTTAGTATTAAATAAAAATAAAATAAAATAAACAAAAAAACTTTGAAATAAAGAATTCAATTTTGTTTAGACAGAGATAGCGGAGAAAAAAAGTTGTGTTCGAGAGAGCAATCAAATTGAATTGAGTAAAATTCAGGAATAAATTAAAGTTATTTTTAATCAGAACTGAATCGAATCGTAATTTTTTCTTTAGTTAATTAAAGTTTGAGAGAGAGAGAGAGAGAGAGAGAGAGAGAGAGAGAGAGAGAGAGAGAGACTTGTACTGCACTTAAAATAATAATCTGTTATTATTAATAAAACTCACTTTTTGTTAATAAAAATTATAATTTTTTCCTATTTTTATTAATAAAAAATAAAATAAAAGTTAAAAACATATTTAAAATTATGAAAATTACTGATATAATTGAATATAAAATCCATATATCGCTGGCATTTATACAATTATTTAGAAAAGTTTAAATAAATTTATCTAATTTTTCTATAATTCAGACTTAGATTTATTGCATATGAAATAATAGCGACTAAGAGGTCAGTCACTGTGTATTCGGTGTACGAGCGTTCGTAACGGCACTAAAAAATTAATGAAAATTGCGTTTAATAATCACAATTGGGTTCACAATTGGGTTCACAATTGTAGCGCAAAGTTTGCAAACTTTTTAGTGTTGGTCTAAAAACAAGAGTTGTGTTCGACTTGTGTGCGGATTGTGTTTGTGATGTAGTGTTGGAACAAATTAGAGTAATTAACAGATTTGAATGAATGGACTGAGAGAAGGGCACTGTATAGGTAAGAGTGGTATACCTGCGAAGACTGCGTTTTGATGGGTTGAAGAGATTGTGAATTGAATTAGTTGTTCGAGCGGTTCATTAAAATACTCTCCAATTATGTTGAGTTGACTCCGAATGTTGTTTAGGCCGTAAACACTACTTAAGGCAATCAGTAAAGCAAAGACTGAAACGTTTCGAAAGTTGAGGCGAGAGGTACGGCATACAAGTCCACTCATAACACATAATTGCGGCACAAATAGCAGTTTGAGTCGCATTACTAACAATGAAATGCAGAGGAATAGCAGTGTCTGAATGGCATTGAATTGGATGAGCGGATCCGTCGGCCGTTTGACGCACGACATGATCGTAACCGCCATTGAAAGCGGGACTAAGAGAGTAAATGTCATTGATTTGATGTCTTCTAATGGCATAAAATCAAATTCGGGACTACAGGTGTAGAGCATAGTATGGAAGTCCTGATAAGAAGTGAATTTCGATAACAATATATTCCAAACATGAGAGTCGTCTCTATTGTCGGTCAAGTATGAGACCAACAGTTTGGAGATGAGTGTTAAACACAATACAAACACACAATTGATTGCAATCAAAGCAATTCGGCTGCTCTTCATTGTATGACTACATCCCAGGCCTGACTTCTCTCTCATATTCTGAACATTCTTTGATATGAAAAGTTCGAAAATCAGATTAGAAGTAATGAAATGGAAATACAATGAGTTTAACAAATAGGTGTTGAAAAACATCATAACAGACGCTAACAAAACCGAATAAAAGTTACATTTAATTAATTCTATAAAATTGAGTCTATTTTTGTCACTCATTCTGAAAGGAAGGCATTTAAACGTTAAATACAAACAAATTAATTGCAATAATAGTATAAACGGCGAGAACTGCCAACAGAGAAGTAGCGCAACAGTCAATGAAACCACTATTAGTCGGTTTAATCGCTCAAAACTAACAGCTATTGAGTAATTGACGTAAGTCTGAAGCACTAGATAGAGGGGGTATCCGAAAGACTCTCTAAGAGGAGGCGTCCACTGGACTCGCGAACAGTTCGAGTGATTGTATGCAAACATTATTAGACTAACAATTGCGCCGAAAATACTTGAATTGCTTATTATATAAGAGTTGAGGAAAACAAAGCCAAACACTATTGAATTGAATGCAAAGATTGAGTAAACGTAGAAATAAATCGGATCTGAAAGGCCTTCACAACTCTGGACAGGACTGAATCCCTCGCCTCTGTCCACGAGATAACACTCTTTCCATTGCTTTAAAGTCAATGTTTGCAATAATTTATTAAATAACCGATAACTCAAACCAATCACTATTTCCGGATAAATATTAAACTTTTTCAAAGCGTTTATCGTTTGTGGAAATTCGGTTATATTGTCGAACAGTATTGTATTCATCGAATCGATTAAAGAAATTTCAGTTTTGTTTTGATGAATTAAATCGTTTTGATCTGCAATTCGTTTGAAGTAATTGTAATAAAAAGCCATTTCCGTCCGAAAAGACATCTCCCGTTCCACTTGACTCAAGTGCTTCACGCGTTTGCAAATCAATACTTATTATCAGCGATGAACAGATTGACGACAACTGGACCTATGCTTCGCATGCATTCCTACATTGCTATGTTCCGGGTTATTACGGGTAATCCAGGTGAGCACCAAATCATTATGTAATTCATTTATAAATCATTTTAAAGAATGCATTTTTTAATTTGGGCTTTAATTTAAATAATTTTAATAATGTTTTTATAATTCCAGCTCTAAATTGATCAAAATTAAATGATCCAGTTTGACAGCTCAGGTATTCAGATTGTGTTGAAATTCTAACCACTCGTATATTTTTGATGGATTACCAAAATAGCAGTTATGACAGAAAAAATTGGCAAAAGTTTTGTAGAAAACCTCAAAAACAAGAAGTAGTCGACTATTGGGTCGAAAATACTTATTCTAAGTCTAATATTAAATCTGTTTTATAAAAATTTGCTCAAATAATCCAAAAACAAAACAAATATTTATTTATATTTATATAAGTGTTTTGCTCTTAAAAACCAAACTTTAACAACAAACTAGTGGTCAGTACAGCTCATCTTCTCATAAGTTGGAGCGAACTAACAGTCCTGTCCTGTCTGTCCATCGCTGATAAGTATCGGAAAAGTGAAGAAAAGCTAAATTCTTGTGAACTTACGGAGAAATGTCTGTCGTTTTCAAACAACAAACAAATGAATTGGAAATATAAAACACTTATTATTATTGCTATAAGTATTGCCGAAATTGATTTGCCTTTCATTATAACCACTTATATTGTATTTTCTTTAATTAAATCTTTTTTAATCTTTTCTGTTTGAGTCAATGCACACAAAAACAATTCAATTACTTTTAAATTGAGTTCAAAAACACATTTTTATTATATTTACAATTTTTATTTGGTTTAACAGTGAATACAGAGTCATCTCTTGACTGCAACTCATTTAGATTCTAAAGGCTATGAATATGATATTCAATATACCAGGGTATAAAATAAATTCAATAAACGTTTTATAAATACCGTATTTTACCGAATATAAGCCGCACCCATGTATAAGCCGCAGATATAATTTTGTTAAATATCTATACATTTTAAGTACGTTACGATGTATAAGCCGCATACCGTGTATAAGCCGCGGCTTATACTAGTTTCACAAATACAGAAATAGAATTAAATTTACAGAAATTCCTATATGTATATAGAAATAATAACTTTAAAAAATTTTATTATTATTATTATTATTATTATTATTAAAATTTGTGCGCTAAATAATTAAATTTTTAATTTAATTACAATATTTAATAGCCTAAAATAAATTTTGTTCAACAATTTTTATTTATTTTAGTGATATATCTATCGAATTCTAAAGAAAATTATTGTTTTTTTAACAGAATAAATTTGAGTTTTCAAATAAATACGTTTTAGACAAATTTTTTTGTATAAACCGCACACCGTGTATAAGCCGCATCACTTAAATTTTCAGAAATTTAACTTTTTTCACGTATAAGCCGCGGCTTATATTCGGTAAAATACGGCATTAATTAAACAGAATTAGTTATTTAAAAAATTAAATCAAATGTGCTAGAGCATTTATATATTTAATTATATAACTAATTTAAAATTCAAATTATTTTAAGTTATTATCAAATATAAGATTGACTTAAATTTTCTTTTACCTTAATTGTCGATAAATTATATTTTAATGTATTTACATTAGACACACAAAGTATACACTATTAGTGTACAACAAAAACTGCATTTCAGTCAATAAAAAGTTTTATTTTGTTTATAATACAGATATAAAGGACTTAAGAATATATTTAACATTTTTCAAAATATAAATCAAATTTTGCATTCTTTACATAAAATAATTTGTTTAATTAAATCGATAGAACTTTTAATAAAAATATAAATAGCATTGAATAGAAACACTAAATCTAGTCATCAGTTTGTTCTTCGGGTTCTTCTTTGATCTCAACTTTAATTTTTTTGCGAATCTGTTCATCGCTTTGGTCTTTGGCATTGTCTGACTGAATGTCTCCATTGGTTGCGTTAACGCCGTTTTGTGGCCCAGAAGTGCCATTAGATCCGGACAGCGATGTCTGGGCACCGAAGAGATGGGGAACCAAATACTTGGAAACGCCGGCAATTCCTTTAGCCGTTTCGATGTTCGACAACAGATCTCTTTTCACGTTTCGCTTCCTCTGCGGTCTGTCTTTTGGGTATTGTTTTTGTTCAATAAAATCAATACAATAGACAACTCCAGAGATGACTAATTCACACCTTTTCACCGATTAGTCGAATAATTATAAATTCAAAAAATTATATTAAATAAAAATAATTACATCTTTTGGTCGGAATTAAAAGCCCTTTCGATTAGTTGGCAGTTCTGGTGATCATAAGCCCAATAACCAGTTCCTCTCTTCCCCTCATAAAACCATTGCATTGACTCAAAAGCACCCGAAGGTCTGTCGGGGTTTAGAGCACTTCTCACAAACTTCGGGTGTTTTAAGGCATTGCTTCCGATTGACTGAAACAAAGAGATAATTACTTTAATTGCAATTAAAATCATTTTAATTAATAACTCAATACTTGTCTACAAAGCGGACACTTGTTGTTGGCATTAGTGACGCCTTTTA
>JAQIYC010000100.1:0-20735 GCA_034699545.1 Porobelba spinosa
AAAATAATAAATTATTAGTAATGTCAACTCATATAATTTAACCGAGTCTTTATTTTAGAATATATTTTATAAGTTTAAATTAAGTAAAAATTATTTTATACTTACATTTAAACAAAAATTCCAATAAATGTATTTAAATTTAATATTTAAACAATAACAATACAAAAAATAATGCTAAATTTAAATTTTAAAAATACTATTACGAAAGCTATTGATTGACAGTATAGACTAGTCTAACAAAAGTTCTTAAATTGAATTATACACAAACAAAAAATATAGTGTTAGAGCGACACAAGTATTCTTGTCTATCAAATGCACTGAAAACAACAAATTCTTAATTGAGAATAAGTCTACTCTAACTGAGATTTCACTCAAATGCAAATCCCAAGTCCTAACACTTCTCTTTACAACTATTTATGTTATGGAAAACAGAAAAATATCACAAACTTAGAGCTAAAAAAATAATTATATTTTTTTGGCAAATAATCTGCAAAAAACACTATTTGGAAAAGCAGTCATAATTAAAATTGACTGAAAATTAAAGTTAAATTACTAGTTATAAAATCGGATAATTTAGAAATATATAACAAACAATTTGATTTTATGCGAATTATTTTTAAAGCAACAAATATTTCGATCTAGCTTTATTATTGTTAATACTTAATTAATTTATTATATAAATTCTTTAATTTTAACATTTTATTTATCAAATACTTTTTAAATTTTAATTCATCACAAGAATAATTTTATGCAATTAATGATAATTTTCTAACGGGTATCTTTTTATGAAATAAAAATATTTTATATATTTAAAATAAAAAAATTTAACAAAATCATGCATGTCAATTGTTGGTTAAATAATAGTAATCATGAAAACAAACACGTAAAACAATACTATAATTTAATTATTTTAAATTAATAAATTGCAAAACAAATAATTAACAAATAATTAACAAATAACTGTTTTCAATGAATCAATCTATTTATGCAATATTTAGTGCAAATAAAAAATTATATTAACATTAAATTTTTAAATTAATAATTATATTTTGGTAAACATATTTGTAATTGCTAAATCTTAATTTACTGGAATAATAGTAATACCAAATAAATAGCAATAAATATCAAACTGACCGGCAATTAGTCGACTAATGAGAATGCGCTCAACAATGAGAGAACACCGGCTCTGGACATGACATCAAAACGGCTGAAATGGGTTTTTGCAAAAGCATTAAAGCAGTAAAAAAGTTTGAAAACTGATTTGAATAACGGGTCTGGAATGTAGGCGTTTCGCCGATACAGCAATTGATAGACAAAGAGGTTCTGAAACTATAATTTTACTTAAATAAAGAGCAACCGATTTGATGCGCAAAACGTATATATCAGTTGACGAGAGATAGAGTGGGAATAAAAGTTATTTTTAAACTATAATTAAAATCTGTGTTTAAGCAAAAGCATAACTATTATATAAAACTACAGCAAAACTACTCTTACGTTGCAGTAGACCTCGAATGCAGTTAACACTTATTATCATTAACTTTAAGATATGTATTAAACATTTGTTTTTGTAATTGATTTTAAGCAGAAAACTATTGAAACATTAAATAAGTATTGAATAAATCTGTCGCCGCTTACCTATGCTTTAAGATTATCGCAATTATATACAAACAAAGTGTGAAGTGATAAACCAAAACACAATTATTGGAGAACTAAATTGTCGACAATTGATAATTATATTATATTTTTATTATTCACACTATTAATGGATTTGTAATAATTATTATTAATAAATGTTTGAAAAAATGGTTTAATATATGCAAAGAATATATGAGAAGAGTATTTGCAGTCATACACCTAAACCCTACACTAGTTAAGCAATGATTGAGAGGCTGTGGATGTCTGGGCGCTCAGACCTAATTTGGATAGAAGTGCAAACAGAATAACAAAATATTGCAGTTTTATAGTGACTTTGAACTGCAGTTTTGGTTTAAAGTCTAAACTTGAGATTTGTTTTGAGAATTGGGTTTTGTATAGAAAAGAGCGCAAAAACTAACCCGAAATAAAAGTTATAAAATATACAAACATTTCATTTGACGTATTTCTGTTAAAAAGATGAATAAAAATATTAAATTGTTTATTTTATTATTATCCCAGAATTTAATACTATAACCAATGCCATTTATTTTTTAATTTAATAATAAATTCAGTTAAACCAAAAATGTGAAAACTTTTGTTTTTTAATTTAATGCAAAACTTTTAGTAAACTTTAAATCTTAAAAAACTTTTGTATTCAGTTTTTTTAAAGGATTAAGTTATTTGTTTGTTTAAAACAAAACTAAAAAACAAAATTTAAAAAATATCAACACTTGTCAAGATCAATTTAAAGATAAACAGCAAATTCTATTTTAAAACTTCTTTTTATTGATTTTAAGTTTAATTTAAAATATATTTTAAGTCAATTAAAAATAAGACAATTATTATATTTTAAAATAAATAATCAATTAATTGATTGAGACTTTGGAGACACCAATCAGTTCCCGAATGATCTGAAGAGCGGCCTCGGGTTGATCCGTCGGAACCATATGTCCGGCGTCTCTCACAGTCATGAAAGTGATTCCTTCGAAGCGTTTCACAAAACCAGCGGTTCTTCCACTCACTGACCACTTCTGATACTTATCCTTGAGTTTGAAGCCGAGATCGTCGACAAACTGTTGGTCTCCGAGAAAATCGCAAACAATGTCTAAATCTCCGTTATATATAATAATGGCTTCGATTTTGTATTTCTCCACTAATTGTTTGACAATCGATGTCATCGAATCGTATTGATTAGTATAGTTGAGATCCCGACACCACTCCCACTCTACGATGTGGTCAGGAATGTGAAGCGCTTTTCGCACGGAATTGGATTTCAAATATGTTTTGTATGCATTGCTCACACATTGAGGACTGTATTCGTGATTCGCATTCAAATAAAAATCAAAATATTTGTTTAAAATTGAAAACTGTTTGCTATGTATGAACTCATAGTCTGTCGGATCGAAAGGATTGCATTCGTTTAATATGTTATACGGATTAATCATTTGAGCAATATTTGGCGCACACTTCGGCCCTCCATAATGACATACCTGTCCACTACTATTACTACACGAACAACAGTTTGCCTGAAATCGGTTCCATTCGCTCGTATCCATCAACCCGTGCGCATAAGCAAAGTTAACTCCGGATTTTTCCGATAAATCGCCATCTAGGGCTCCATTTCCTATCGCCAGACCTTTCAAATTGATATTGGACCCGGATTCAAATATCTTATTGGCCAACATTGGTATATAAATGCCGGCATAACTCTCACCCGTTATGTAAAACGAATTATTCATAAATTTCGGAAACTTTTGAAAAAAGCTTAAAATCGCTAAATAGTTGTCTTCAGCCGTCGAGTCATCGCTACTATTGAGCGCTTTATTGTCGGTATAACTGAAACCGACGCCAATCGGCGATTCCAGAAATAAGACGTTTCCCAATTGGTTCCAACTGTTCAGGTCTTCAGTTACAGTCTTGTTATCCCTGTCCACTCGGAAGGGCCCGTTCTCTGTAAAGAGAGCACCCAGGGAACTACAACCTGGTCCTCCAGTCAGCCATAGCAGCACAGGATCTTTGTCTGGATTGGACTGACTCTCGAAGAACCAATAGTGCAAATGATTGCCTTTACTTGCGTTCAAATAACCCGAATAGTGTCGGAATGTCGGCCGTCTGGCCAGTCCGGGCAGATTTGTTACTTCGTCGGCGGGAAAGCCGTTGGAAAATAACGGATTAATTATTAAAGTAATTAATGTTAAGTAAAACAACATTTTTCTTAAATTAAATTATTAGTCGAAATGGCATTAAATCCAATAAATGTTAATTTTTATCAATCATTGACTGCATATGTGTTTTCCTACAAGAGATTAAAAGTTCGTTAAAAACATTTTCAATTTTGTCGAATAAATAAAACTTAAATAATTATAAAAATTAAATTCAGGGATGTCGGAGAGGGGGGGGGGGTTATGCCTTAACCTAACCAATTTAACCATTATCTACAGTATTAAAAAATTTGATTCAACCCTCTTATAGAATTCTGAAAAGAAAACCACTTTTATAACTTTTTTACTTTTTGTCTTAAATACGGTTTAAATCCAGTTAATTTACCCAAATCTAATTTAAATTTGGTTTAAACCCAATTTAAATTCAATTGTAATTGAGAGTAATTCATAACTATAACCCCCCTCCCCCCCATGATATTATACAAAATATCAACTCGATCCAATCAATAAACTCACTTTAATTTCAAAATCTACCGACATCCCTGATTAAAAGTATTTTCTTTTAAAATATGCCAAGATTATTTTATAACTCAATTCAATGTTATGTTATCTAAAACTAAGTGAGATATCAAAATAAGTTTACAAAAAAAAAATTAATGAAAGTTTAAAAATTAATAAATAATTTAAAAATTTCAGTATAAAAGCATTGTAACCAAGTCAAATTTTAATTAATTAATACTAAAACTTAAAAGCAATAAATAAATAAGAAATAAAATGTATTTCGTGTGCGCACTAGCATTGGTGTCATTGGTGTCGCTAACGTCGGCCACTATTTCCTACGATTTAAGTAATGAAGAGTACATTGAAGTGAAGAACTCTCGAAACTTTACGTCGAAAGTAGTTTTGGTCACCGGTTCGAGTTCGGGCATTGGAGAGGCAATCGTTAAACTGTTTTCGCTATTAGGCGCTCAGGTGGTCGTCACCGGCAGAAACATTACCGGAGTTAAGAGGGTTGGGCAGGAAGTGCAAGAGATGTCTCCATACAAGTTGAAGGTTAGGAATAAATTATTTAAATTATTGTAAATATATTTAAATTAATTTCTGTTTAATAAAACAAAAATTTAATTTAAAAACTCGAAACGAAAAGCCATTAGAAGTTGTGGCGGATATTACAAAAGACGACGATTTGAGTCGACTATTGAACCAAACTATTAAAACCTATGGAAAGCTGGATGTGTTGGTCAACAACGCCGGCATTTACTTGGGCTCTACCATTCGTAGCAAAAACCTAATGCAAGTGTTCGACCAAACCCTCAACACTGACCTTCGCGCTGCCGTCCGATTGATTCACATGTCTGTTCCATATCTGGAAAAAACTAACGGAACTGTTATTAGTATTTCGAGCTCTGATGCAATCAAACCGGTATTTAGAGCCACATATCTCTAATTAAGCTAATGATTAGCTAATGATAAATATAATATTTTGCATAAAAAAAGGACCCAGCATCGCTATCGTATGGCTCTGTTAAAGCGGCTCTGGATATGTCAACTAAAGTATTGGCGTTAGAATTGGGCCCAAAAATTCGAGTCAACACAATCAAGTAAGTAATAAAATCTAATCACCTTGATACACTATTTTCGGTTTAAAAAATGTCTAATCCTGTACTGCAGTCCCGGCTGTACTTATGTTCAAAATTTCTATAATATGACTCAAGAAGAGAAACAAATGATTGAAAAGATGACACCTTTGAAGAGATGGGGTCAGCCCTTAGACATTGCCAAAGGGGTCGCGTTTTTAGCCTCAACTGATGCGCAGTTCATAACCGGCGCTAATCTTGTTATTGATGGCGGAATTGTGTTGATATAAAATTGAATTAAACCAGTTAAGATAAGATCGGCATATCCTTGGCTTTATTTATATATATTTTCGTTATTTTTAATTCTTATTCTTATATTCTTATTCACATCAATATTCTTCTCAATTATTATTTTAAACTTAATGTTAAACTTGTTTTAAAATTAGAAATAACTAAAACAATAAAATAATTAAACAAACTAAAGATAAAAATTATAACTTTTACTCAAAACACAAAATTCGTATTAATTTAAATTTAAAAATAATGTTAACATTGATCATATTTAACTTACTGGTTAGTTAGCCAACAAATTACAATTATTGTCGTATAATAATTGTATTGTTTAAGACAAGATTGACTTAAAGAAGGCAATGTGTGGCTAATGTATAGATGACTAATATATCGCAGTCGAAGAATGTATTCAATGGAACAATTAGTTAATATATAAATTTTTTTCTTTTATTAATTTGTTTTCAATTATAAATCTTGTTTTTATAATTTTAGTTTGTTTTGTATATTTATAATCCAAATCTCATTTTTAGTGACAATTAAATCATTTGTATTCTCTTTCTGTACAACAATTTATCCGAAATTATATATATTTTTCTATTTAATACACATTTTTCCAAAAAGAAAAACAAAAGCAAAATACGATTACAAATTGAAATAATATTTTATAATATATTTAAAGAGTTTTCGAGTCATTCATTCCGAAAAATCACATAAATCTTAAACAATTCAAAAAACTAATAGAATTAAAAAAAATTATGAATTGAATTGTGTTTTGCATTTCTCGATCTGAAGTCTCAATAAAATTTAGTCGAAATACTGAAAAATCAAAACAACTTTTCGCGAAATTATTTATTTTCTAAACCAAACATTTGTTTAACAGGTATTTACAAAAAACAGTTGGCTCTAGAATGGCACAGAAGGGTTGGTTAGTTTACGAGTTATTATGATTTGTTTGGTTTTTAGTATTAAATTCGTTTAAAAAACTATTCGGAATAACGAAAAGTATTCAAAAAAAAAACTAATCGAAACCCAAATTAAAAATGAAAATAATATCTAAAGAATTGGATAATTTGTGTTTAATTTTGTGAAAAAAACCAATTCTTTGTATAAAAAATCAAATATAACTATAAATTGAGGAAAAAACAGAATAAATAAGCGAACAATTCGGTGAAAAACAAACCTATTTTTCTGTATATCACTAAAAAAACAATTTAAATAATAATTAACACAATTTAACAAAAAATTTCTTTTCAATTGACATAATAATTAAAAATGAATTAATTCTTTGAATCTCTCGTTAGAAAAAATTGGGAAAATTATAGAAATAAATAATTAGAAAAAAACATTATATTTACTACAGATTAATAATATTTAAATACATTCAAAACGATTGTAATATTAATAAAACTAATACTACAGTCAAAAAAAATCAGAAAAAGCTATATTTATATAATTTCGCAAAAAATATATGTTTTTTATCTTTTTCTTTATATACCTATCATTTCATTCATTTTTCTATCAAATAAATAAATATTTGAATTAATTTGTTGACTAATAATCGCAAAATTAAACAATTGGCCAAAAATAGAGGTGCGCTTCGAAAATAGGTTTCGTTAAAAAAAATTAATTAATTATTAAATTAAACAAATTATACAAAAAAAACTTTGATTAAGAAAAACATCAAAAAACAAAAAGTTTATTAATTATCTGAAGAATAGACGGAAGTGTTTGTGGAAATGGAGGCGACGGAGCGAGACATAGAGATAGGCACCCGAATCGGTTGACCCGATTTAGAAGGCTTTACATAAATCAGAAACGAAAAGCACGTATTCGACCAAAAATCTGTTCATTTGTTCACAAATCAGTAGTTCCGGTCACTGTCGACACCGATGGATAGTATGCAAACAAAACGGCTATTAAGAGCATAAATAGGGGAACGAAAGCACAGGCAGTCGCCTAAGAATTGAGAAAAGATATGATTTAATAAATATCAAACATAAAGTAAATTCTAAATGACTCACAATTTTGCTTTGATATGAAAACAATTCGTAGTCTTCTTTAGCAGTCGTTAGCTCTTCGTTAAGCAAAGCGTTGTCTTTCGTACAGTCCATGAGTTTTGTCTTCAATTCTTCCAATTGTTCTCTAATTGTGATGAGCTTTGGATTGGAATAAGAGTTAAATATTTTCATAATTAAAACAACAATTAAGTCAAACAATTGGATTAAGTGAGACATACCTGTGTCTGATGCGTGTGGGCCTCAGTCCTGGCGACGTCGAACTGTGCCCTCCAGTAGTCATCGCCTCTGAGTTCGAGTTCAGAATTCAATTTTCGCAGCGATTCGAACGAATTCTGAAGACATCGATAATCTGTATCTAATTTTGCGTTTTCTCTTTGATATGTCTGTAAATCCGTTTCGCGAGAATCCAAACGACTCCTTAAGGCCTGGCATTCAGTTTCGAGTCGTTCGTATTCTTTGGTCGGCGTCGGGGATATATCGCCCGAACCGACGGACAGATTACTGCGCGACTGTCGAAGCTCTTCATTACAGGAATAGACTTTTTTGCGCAACAGTTCCGCTTCGGTGTGACTCTGTTTGGCCGCCAACTGCTGTTCGGACAGTTGTTTTCGGCACAACTCGTAATTGGATGCATACTTGTGCTGAACTTTCCGCTCCTCTTCCAACAAAACCCTTAAACTACTGATCTCTTCGTCTTTGAGTAACAAATGTTTTTCATTTTCGGTAATCTTTTGTCGAATTCGTTCGCTTTCTTTCAAACAATTTCGCATTTTTTCAGACAATTCACTCATTTGTGACTTTAAAGACTGAATTATAACACCTTTTTCGGCCATTTCTGCACAGATTTTATCAAATTTCTGTTGCGATTCATACGACTCTTTGGACAACTGTTTGGTAACAGATCTTAAGTTTTCTAATTCTGTTACAGTAGTCGTCAGTTCCTCTTCAATAGACTTTTTCGTCGCTCGAGTTTCGGTCAATAATTCTATATTTGTTTTAGTATTTAATTAATTTAATGAATATTCGGTTCAAATAATAGAATTAGTGCTCAAAAGATAAAACCATTGAAAGTGAGAGAAAGGGAATTAAGAATTGATTTAAATCGGAAAATGAGCCGAACCTTTAAGTATGATTAGTGCACATGCAGTCTGACGTAACTTATAGTCATAAAAACCATTCCATTCTGTGGTTATAATTAGTGACAAAACAAATGGATATAAAACATGCAAAACATTCAATAAAAGCGATACTAAACGGTATACCAAAGCAATTGATTGTTAATTATTATTATTAGCGGCAATCGATTAATGCATTTATTGACAAACAAAACAAAAACCAATAAAAAGTTACCGAAAAACCAAAATCCAGTGAAAATGTAATTATTTTCCATACCTTTCAAAACCTCAATCTCAGCGCTCAGTTGACTAGTCGTCTGATCCATGGGTTGAACCGTTGGTTTGGACAGCACTTCATCAGATGGTCGCACACTATCACTGGCAACGACGACATCACAACTCAAATCAGTATTTGTACTCAAAATCTCGCCATTAATTAGCGCCGACTTCGAGCCCTCAATCATAGATCGGGTGCCGGAGTCGGTGAGTGTAATATTGCTGACGGACTGCTGCTTTAGGCCGTCCAGTTCGACAGTCAGTTCATTGCATTTACATTGACTTAACTCTAATTGTTTTCTCACTTTAAACAGTTCTTCAGTTAAATTCACATCAATTTCAATACAATTCGAGTCATTACTAATCGTATTATTCGTTTTATTGTAAGTATTGTCTAAAGACTCTAAAGACTTGTCTTCGGATTCATTGACGAAATTATTATTTTCACAACTATTGCCATCGATTATCACATTCGAGGAACGCTTCAACTCTTCCAACTGATGCCTCAGCTGTTCGACCGTCAGGTTCGCCGACTCGTTCACAGCCCTCAACTCGATTATCAGTTCCTGGTTTTCCGCTTCTTTTTGCCTCAACTCACGCACTCTTTCCTCCAGTTCCTCCCTTTCCTTATTAGTCGCATCAATGAGAGCCACCTTCTGGTCCTCAAACTGCTTCAGGCGCTGGCCGTAAGACTCAATCTCTTTGTTGAGTTCGTCGTTACAATTGGCCAATCGGTTAATCTCTTGAGCACTGGTTTCGCAGACGTCCTGCAGTCGCGCGCACTCCTCCTCTTGACTCTTGACCGACGCCTCGAACTCGTGAACTCGAGTCAAAACAATTAGTTTCTCTTCGAGTGCCTTCTGAATGGCCTCTTTGGCCGCGGATTCGTATTTCTCTTTGTCGTCAATGAGTTTAAGCATCTCTTCCCTCACATACTGGAGCTTATCGGCTGAGCTGTCGGTGCTGTCGACGCTCTCCTTATTGTTCACTTGACTACTGGCCGGTTGTGTCGAACTGTTGAGACATATTTCGAGTTTGTTTTGAAGAGTTTCTATTCGACTAAGTAGACGGTCCTCTTCGACGAGGGATTTCCAGCCGGTGTTGGCCGACTCGTGCGCACTGGACACCACCCGCTGCAGAGTTTCCAATTTGTTTTCCAGAATTTGTTCCCTATGTATGGCTTCCGACAGGTATTGCGACAATTCGTACAATTGTTGAGAAGTAATGCAAACACTGTTCTGATTAGACGGTTGGGCAGACGTCTGGTGCTGTTCCTGAGCCCGCGCTTCCGTCCCGTCCGGATAGTAGAGTTTAATTTTGGCGGTAATGCATCCGTGGGTTACTTTGCGGGTATTGTCGACTCCGAACTGCACGACATCGACACCGAATTGGACGACATCTCCGCTGTAGACCTCTCGCGGCACCGACTCCTCGTTGGCCGGACTCAGGCGCTGACTGTTGATGAACGTCCCGTTCGATGAACTCGTGTCCTGAAGGAAGAACTGGACATTCGGTTCGCGAGAAAAGACAAAAACAATCGATTCGTAAGTATTTGAATGAATGACAACAAACGCATTGAATGATTGACTCAATTATGAATACCTTCTGGTTCTCATACATAAGCAGCGCGTGATTTCTCGACAAGACTTTACAGTCAAAGACGAAGTTGTCGGCCGACGGCTTACTCCGACCGACAGCTCTGCCGACTTTGGCCGCAGTCTCGAGAGAGACGCGTCGTTCGGCCAACGGCTGCGAGTGTTCGCAGACGAGGACCGCCTGAGCGGCGCATTTGGCTCTCGAGGAGAGCTGTGGCGGCGGCGGCGCCACGAGTGGAGGCATCGGCTCTGACATCGGGAGGTCTCCAGTATCTGAATCGTTGCCATTAATTAAATTATTATTATTTATATTATTATTATTGGTATTCGTGTTATTCGCGGCCATAGGACTCAAGTCGTACACAATTTACGTCACTTTCCAACCAAACCCTTCATATTATTCGAACTCTAATTACAGTTAAGGCTTTTCCACTCTTCCGGCCCTTATTTCTATGTTAGCTCTAAAGCAATCGTTTCATTCATTTCACACATTCTGTTCAATACCTGTAAATCAATTCATTATTCAATAAATCATTATTTTATTTAAAATTTTTGTATTTTTACTTAATAGTCAACAAACTAACTGTAATGCCTATAATCCTTATAATGCATGGATGCAATTGACAGCACAATACCATTAATGTAATAAATTATAGTTAACTTTGAGGAGAAAATACGGGAAAAGTTGAGGATTAGGTAAATTAGGTCTTCTCTACACAACGCTATAATAGACATCGAATCATATGATTGGAAAGACTTTAGTGAAGCGAACGTAAACCCAAACCCAAACAGTAAACACTAAACAGAGTGAGACTTACCTCAAAAAAGGTGTATTTGGACTCCAATGTTGATTATGAAAAAGTTGAACAAAAAGATACAACAAATATGTTAACCAGTCGTCAGATCAATGATTACTAAAGTTGACAAACTTTACACACTTTTACATACTTTCGTCGCTTTGTCTGTTCGGCCGCAGAATAACCAGAAATTGCAAAACAAACGCAAAATACGCTCTAATAGAGGCAGCACTGGATCTGCGGACCCAAACACGGGTTGGTTTCGGGTTAGACCGAAGTCCGGCTTAGATTTGATTCAATTAGAGTTAAGTTTATATTTGGAAATAAAATATATTTTATTATTAGTCTTATAAGTTATAACATAAAGTCATTGCACGAAAGTTAGCATAAATTTAATATTAATTAAATGTTTTGTAATTTTTTGAACGTATTGTTGAAATTTGATTTGAGTTACGAGTTATTGAATCGATGAAAAAAATATATAAAATCAATAATTAATTCGAAGCGAGTCTTCAATCGATTATTTTTAAAGAAAATACAGTTTTATTGCTTATGAGTCGTAAGCAAACAATTTGACGCAAAACTTATTTACTAAACATTTATCATTTCCTATGTCTGCCATTTAGGCGAAACTTCGATGGTTTTGCATTGTTAGGGCTTGAGCTTGAATAGAATTAGAAACTGGTGCAACTGTTGCAACAATTTCAACTGGTACAAATTAGTAAATAGATATTTAAAGAATATTTAATTTCTAATATGTTTGCACAAACATTGCGGCTATTCTTCAATCACTACAACAATCCCTATTGACTTCAAACAAAATTAAGGAATTTATAGAACTTTAAACTAAGCACTAAATTAGCGGAAATTGTTGTTTATTTGTCTACAATATAGACTACTTTATTTGAATTTCAAACAAACAGTATAGGAAAATATGCTGGTTATATTACTATTATTTCAATATGTTATTTATTTATTTATTTTTATTATTCTGTATATTGCAAACTTTAAAAATTGACATAGTTTTAATATTCAGCGATGGCAAAACTTCAAAGCTGAAAAAGTATGCGTTCAGTTTTTTTAGTGTTTACTAAACGCATATAAAAGGCTTATCTAAAGTGGCCTCGAGTTACCTTAGAGATACCTTAGGAGATATGCCTTTTATATGTGTTTAGTAAACACTGAAATAACTTAACGCATACTTTTCAACTTTGAAGTTTTGCTGTCGCTGTTAATATTTAATCTAGTATTTTTATAGTAGCATGTAAGAATTATGTATTTTGTAAATGCAGTTAAATTAAAAAAAGGATTTTCATTTTAAAACTTAAACTCTACTAGGTTAAGAATCTTGGCTAATTTTATATCTAATATTTTGTCGTCTATCTTGGCAAAATCATTAATTTACAATATTTATAAAACTTAAAATATTAACCACTATAAAATTTGTTTAAAATAAATTAAAACCAGAAATTGCTAATATAACTTAATAATAAGCAATTACACTTATACAAGTAAACAAACACAAACAATTTAATTTAATTTTTATTCTTAAATTTTATTTAGTACATAATTCTTAATTAAATTTTAAATATTACTAATTATAATTAAATTTAAATTTTATTAGTAATTAAACAATAAAATTTAAAACAATTTATTGTATATTTTAAAACAATACGATTGTCGTCGATTGTACAGGGTTATTTGTTTAATACAAATATAAACTTATATAATTTGTTATGAGGCAATTATTTTTTTAATAAGAATCATTTTTCCAACAGCACCTTGATGCTTTAATTAAACTAAAATTTTTATAAATTTTGTAAAACTGTAGAGAATTTTAATATAAATTGTCAATAATTTAATTATTTATTTTGTTTAAAATTAAAACAATTATTTTGTTTTGCAATTATATACACTTATAAACACTTTCTCTCATTCTTTTTATTAGATTTTAATACAATTGTTAAATAAATTGCATTTTTAGGTTGAAATTAATGAAAAATACTTAAGTCGACAATTGATTACAATTTCAATAATTATTTTATCAAATTATAATTTTAAGCTTTTTAAGCAAATCAATAAAAATAAAATAACATTGAATTGTATTAATTGTTGATAATATGTGCTTAAACTAAGACCCAAATCAGTTTATCAGTATTTAACAAATCAAATGAATTGTCGATATAAGGAATTAAATGTCTTTTATGATTAATTTTTAAATCTTATCAACCAAGTATTTTATTTTATTACTTTTAATCAATAACTTATACATCATTTTGCCTAAAATAAAAAAAATAAACTAATATTTAATTAAAAATTAAAAGCAAATGCAATAAAATAAAAGTAATTTATTTAAAACTTGTATTGATATAAATTTAAAACATTTCAATACTGATAATAAATACAGTTATTTGAAAAACAATTGAATTAAAATAAATTAAAAGTAAACTAATTAACTAACTTGTAAACACAATTAAGTATTTACTTTTGCCATGTTCAATTGACGAGAAGGCTTGACAAAGGGAACAAAATAAGTTTTATATATTTGCAGTTATAGCGTTTTTGTAAAAAGAGTAAAGTTTACTATAAGAGCAAATAAACTATGAAGTATTTGATTATTTGATAAAAGCCTTTAACCGCAAATATATAAAACTTATTTTGTTTCCTTTGTCAAGCCTTCTCCTCAATTATTTAATTTAATATAAAACCTAGTATTGTTTCAATTGTAAAAAACATTTTATAAAATAAGTGTTTAATTTTACATTTTATATAAATTTTTAAATCTATGCTAAAAAGTATATTTTGTCAAAGTTTACAGAATTAAAATAATACAATAATAATAAAATAAGACTACAGTATAATAGTTTGGCTTTATTTATAGAATCTGTGTAACTTTTTAACTTGTTATGGCAAAATGTCTTCTTGTTGAATTAAAGTTAGGCAAAAATATATTTACCCAAGAGTATATAATATAAAGTAAAATTATAATTTATTTATTAATTCAATTAAAACAATGAATTATTTATTTTTCATAATACTAACCATTAATTTGGGTTTCATCCACAGCGGACCCCAATTTTTTCGGGGGCGACCCCGCACTAGACATGGGATGGTTATACCCCCAGTGCTTAACCCGGATCAGACAAACTCAGCAAAAAGTGAATGGATTGAACAGAAACTAAATCATTTCGATCCGATCGACACCAGAACGTGGAAACAGGTTTGGAATAGCTTTTGATACACAAAGTGTTGTTTTCGACTAAATGTTTGAATCGATAGTTATATTTCATTAACGATGAATATCACGTCAAAGACGGGCCGGTGTTCCTCATGTTGGGCGGAGAGGGAGCCGCCAGTTCTGGCTGGACGAGTGGTGGGCAGATGGCAACCGCCGCTAAGAAGCACAAGGCGTTGGCTATTGTCTTAGAGCACAGATATTATGGATCATCTCATCCGACGCCGTAAGTGCTTTGAAATGATTGCAAATTTATTTTAATATAACAAACCATTTGCTTAACAGAGACTTATCGGTAGAAAACCTGAAATACCTGACGTCCGAACAGGCCCTACAGGACGCGGCCTATTTCGTCGAGTATTTAACGGCTCAGCGATCACTCAATAATAGCAAATGGATTGCATTCGGCGGTTCATATTCGGGAACATTAGCCGCGTTTTTCAGAGCAAAATACCCGCATTTAATCGCCGGCGCTATTGCCTCGAGTGCACCGGTAGAGGCGATAGTCGACTTCGAAAACTATATGGGAGTCGTCACTCAGTCGTTAGGCCAGGAATGTGACGATGCCTTCAGAGAAGCCACTGCTGTGTTGGCCAAAGAGTTGGAAACACCTGAGGGTTGGAAGAAGATTGAGAAACAGTTCCAACTGTGCGATCCACTCAACGGCACCAATAAGAACGATGTCTACAACTTCTTCAATAATTTGGTTTCGATAATCGCGGGTCAGGTCCAGTACAACCGCATTAGCTTTGAGGTGAGCTTTGGTCGAAGAGATTCTATAATTTAAACAATTATTAATTGCTTTCATATTGTTTTCACTTCAATATAGTATAGCATAGACTCTGTCTGTCGTATAATGAAAGACAAGTCATTGCCGGCGATAGACCGTTATGTGAAAGTCAAAAACCAACTGGGTGGTGGCAGGTGCTTCGAATTCAAATACGACAAGTGGGTCAAAGATATGGTGAAGACTAGTTGGACATCGAAAGTGGCCGACGGAGGTATGCATTCATTTACACTTTTTTGAAGAGTTGTCTCATTCGAAAGTAAATCTTAAAGTTTGAGGACATGTCTTACAATACTCCCGACCAGAGCAGCGGTATTAGAGTTGAAATATTCTTTCATTTATTTTTAAAAACTGAAATTCTTATGGAGTATACTTTAATTTGCCCTTGCATCTATTATCACCTAGCACTTTTAAACATTTACTAAGAAAACTAAATTAAGTACCTTTTCTAACAATTAAAATAAAACAATGCATTCCTTCTACAGACAGACAGTGGACTTACCAAACATGTGTGGAATTTGGGTTTTTCCAATCGTCTGATTTAAAGACCCAACCCTTCGGTCCCTACTTTCCGGTTCAGTTTTTCGTCCAACAATGCGCTGACATATTCGGTTCGGCATATAATTCCGATTTAGTCAAGAAGTCGGTTGAGTTCACAAACAATTTTTACGGCGGGTTTGGACTTAATGTGCGAAAAGTAGTCTTTCCTAACGGTTCGATCGATCCCTGGCATGCGTTGGGAATCCTTAAGGACTTGAATGTTGACACAAAAGCAATACTAATCAACGGAACGGCTCATTGCGCCGATATGTACGACCATTCCTCCTCTGACCCAAAATCCCTGACAGAAGCTAAAGAAGTTATAATGACTTACATTGATAAGTTTTTAAAGGATAATTGAGTCGCGATTTAATTGCTTTAAACATTTGTAATGAAA
The DNA here is from genome assembly GCA_034699545.1 of Porobelba spinosa. Classification (NCBI taxonomy): domain Eukaryota; kingdom Metazoa; phylum Arthropoda; class Arachnida; order Sarcoptiformes; family Damaeidae; genus Porobelba; species Porobelba spinosa. Next base: position 16,426 of record JAQIYC010000100.1, read on the forward strand.
ATAAAATTTCAATTTAATAATTAAATTAATTTCTCCAAATATTTTACCGAAATATTCATTTAGTCAATATCAGAAATTGCAAGTTCACCTGGTCACTATTTCTGCTAATTTCTTATTAGATATTTTTAGATTATTTCTTTTAAAAATATTTTTATTGCAAATTGTTTTGAATTAGGATTTAAATTATAAACAGTTTTATAAAATATTTGAATGTTTTTCATAAAATAATAAATTTATTTTGATATAAATATTCCACTTTAGCCCTGTGCGCCATATCCAGGTTCAGAAACTTGATGAACGCGTAGGCATTCCTTGCCCGGGCGACTGACTCTTGACGTCAATATCTTCTCCACCACCAGCTCCAACGCTGCCACTACTGCCTGCGCCGCCGCCCGAGTGGTGGTAATCATTAAGCATATTATGCTTATCTCCGCAAAACATACTCTTCAGTCTTGTATTTAAAAATAAGAGAGAGAGTCAAAGGGAAAGTCAGCTCAAAAATATTGCGCCAAAATAGTTAAATTTCTGCCAAAAAAGACGCCATTTTGTTTCCAAAACCCGTAATTAAAGCCGATTTCACCGAATTTAAACTAAATCAACACTAAATTAAGTTATTTTAAATCAATTTAAACCAGGGTTGGCTAAGGTTCGTCAGGTCAAGGGAGGTTCAGGTTAGGGTAAATGACTCATTTTTTCTCAAAATTCTAGGGGGGGGGGTCCAGATAGGGATCAGCTCAAAAACAAGATGGCGAATTTTCGCCAAAATTTGCGCGTTAAACCGCCATTTTGTTCCAGAAAACCGGTTTTAAAGCCAATTTAACCGGGTTTAAACCTAAATTAAGCCAATTTAGCACTAAATTAAGCTAATTTTACTGGATTTAAACCAAATTTAGCGTTAATTTAACTAAATTAGCGCCATTTTTTAATAGTAGAAAAAATGGCGGCCGCCTTTGGCGGCCGGCAAATTTCTAGGGGGGGGGGTCCTATATCCGAGCAAAATCTCAGGAAGGGATTAAAGGCCAAATTTTTCTCAGGGGGATTGAGAGCCTCAATCCCCCCTTGGCCAACCCTGATTTAAATCGATTTTAACGTTAATTTAGCTAAATTAACTTTAACAAACATGGAAAAAAAATTTTGGCCGCGTTTTCCGCCGAAATTTTCTATTGGATTTCCTATTTTAATCTAAACCTTATAAGAGTTTGAAGCCAAATTTTTTTTTGTTGGGGATTGAGGGCTTTAACCCCCCCCCCCCTCCTGGTTAACCCGGATTTAAGCCATACATGCATATATTAAAATAAGTTAGTAAAATAATTATGAGTTTATAAAAATTGACAAGGTTGTTTTTAATTATCGCAATAATTTGTTTTATTCAAAAATTTTTTCCAATTTTCACAGTTTTTTCTTTTGGCCCAAAATCATAGATTCATTAAATAATTTAAAACCAATTTTACTAAACAATTAATTAAATTTGAATTTATCGATCATCAGATCAGAAGAAAAAATGTTTCGGACATTAAAACAAAAATGATTTTTATATTACAATTATATTTATATTGAGAGTTGGCCTAAATTTTTCGGTGAATTATGTCATTTATGCAAAAAATATATTTAACAATACAATCGAGAGAGTGATGTGTGTATGAGAGTGTGGTTTGCGTTTTGGGTTCAATTTAGGTCCTTGTACAGTTTGCCACTATATTTACATAATCAATACAAATCGGGATACAATTTGTCAAATTTTACATTTTTAATAAATATTTTATTTGTTGTTTTAAACCCCAATTATAATAAATTAAATGAATTAATGTCTTGTTTTTTATGTTCAATGAATGAAATTTTTTTAATTTGCAATAAATTTGTTTCGAAAACCATAAATAAGTTCTCAATGTTTTGTTTGATATCTTTAAATGTTTTGCAAATGTTATTTCACAAACTATTTATACAATTAAAATGATATATAATAATAATTATAATATATTTCATAACATATATATATAACTCTGTATTTAATTTAAACATTTGTTTTACACATTTGTTTGTTTTGTGTATTTTATTGGACAATGAGTTTTAAAATGTCTAATAATTTATTAAATTATTATAATTATTATTATTTCAATAATAGTTAACAACTCTTTGTTTGTTAAATATATTAATCTTAACTCTTAATCAAATATAACAATAAATTACATAATAATCGTATAATTAGTGCAAAGTCTGGACTGCATAAGAAAGTTTCGTAAAGAGAGAGCGACTGATGACTGATATATTCCATACGATATATCGATTCATATATTCTTAGAGAGACATACAATTGTGTCATTAGTGTTGACCCAAAATTATTTTCATTAATATCTCCGAAAAACTCTTTCCGAAAAAAAATGAAATTTTTATAATATATTTATATTTAATACTCAATAAAAGTAAAAATAAATAAAAATAAAAAATTGATTGGATTTTTACAATTGACAAATCACAACAACGGAGAGATATTTTTGAAAAATTATTTTATCAATTAGTGTCTATATCTCATTCACAATTGGAAATCACATTTAATTCAATAACCAGTAATACCTAAACTTCAAACCAAACTTTTATCCAATTAGTTATCGCTTATGAATCACAATCTAAAACATGAATACATTTCAAACATTTTTCAGTGAATTTCTATTCATTCTTCTCCACAATTGGTGTAAATATGTTGAGAATATTCGTGCGTTTGTAGACTCGAGTACTTGAGATAGAGATAGAAAGTGAGAAAAACACTAAATATTTTTCATTCAGTTTCCGTTCATTTGATTGTAATCGACAACAGAAAACAATTTAATTGACTTTTTCTATCATTCAATTTAAATGCATTTGTTATTTGAGTTATTATTCATTTTGTTATTCATTTTAGTGAAAATTTAATAATCATTTAAACCGATAGAAAGCCTAATATGTGTTATAGCGTAGAAATCTTGACAATTGCTAGTTCAGGCTCGAGGAGAGCACCGGTGGGCGACCTGGATGTGCCCGCTGTCATTGAGTCGAGCGTCTCCGTACTGTCTGGTATGTTGATTATGGCTACAGTTCCGGGAACTCCAACTCCAGGCCCGCCCGGGTTTGCACTGTTATTGTTGTTTGGATTGGATGACATTGGATTGTTGAGTGTGGAACGTTGGCCGACCCGATCCATCTGGTCATCGGCCAGGTATTTGGCACCCGAATACAGTTCGACTTTACTGGACTCGTTCTGAATATCGTTCAGCTCTTCGTCGCCGTCGGTCTGTTCGCTGTGTTTCTGGAGATTCGATTCGAATTCAAAATTAGATTTTTGACTAATTTTTTTGTATTTATAGTTTTAAAGCAAATTATTTTTGTTTAAACTGTAAAATCTAATAAATGTTATATAAATACAGTATTATAATTTTAATTAGCTAGCACATTATTATGAGAGTAATGTGATAGCACGTTTGTTCAAAAATTATTTGTTTGTTAATTATTTGTTTTCAATTTATTCCAACAATTTTAAACAAAATAATATTATCTATAAATTTAAAATTTCTGTAAAGTGTAGATTTAGTAAAATTTTTAAAATATTTAAATATTAATAAAAATATTAAAACAAACATTTATCTAACAAACGGTTGTCAAACATGCAATCAATCAATCAATCAATCAATCAGTCAATCAGTCAATCAGTCAATCAATGCAATTGTAATTTTATTTTTGAAAAGATTTTTAAGTTTAAAGTTTTAAATGATTTTAAACATAATATAAATGTTAATTACATAAGAAATTTATTAAAAATTCTCTCTTAAGTTATTTAAAAAATTATTTATAATTATAAATAATGTATAAATTTAATAATAAAAGTAAAAATAGTCTACGTAGAATTTTTAAATTTATATATTTTTTAAAGTTAAACAAAACATCTGCAAAAATGTAAAAGTCATGGATGGGTTTATTATTTTTAACACAAAAATCAATAAGTTGTTGGAATTTTAAAGAATTTGAAATTAAACACATTTTCACTTCTAATGAATAAAAAATAAATGTCTGGAAAAGACAAAAAGTTTTTGAAATATTTAAGAAAATATTAAATTAAATGAAAGTAATCAACAGAAAGCGATTAAAACAACTATTAATTGAATTTTAAAAGCAAATACAAAAATCAATTAATTATCAAAATATGTTATACTGTACTTAACGCCAAGAAGCGAAAAAAAGAGTTATATATTATATAAATAAGTTATAAATTAAATGGTTTACTAAAATAAGAGATTAAATATTGAATTATTTTTTCCGAAATTGTTTAACAGTTCACTAAT